>JBBYHQ010326472.1:0-39555 GCA_038382645.1 Spergularia azorica
TTTTTTCTTTTTTGGTAAAATGAGGATCATAAAATGAAAATAATTACGTACATAGGTTAAATAAAATACAAGTAATAAAAAACTACCATTTTACAAAAAAAAAAAAAAAATTAAAAAAATACAAGTAATAGTTTCTATATGATTATGATCAAAATATTTATCGGTTCAACTTTATTATCATAATTGTATATCGTCATTAAGAGACCCGTGCAACGCACGGGCTTACATCTAGTTATTCTTATAGAAAAGTTTGTCTATCTTATCATGTTTTGTAAGTGTTTACCAGTAGTATTATGTGTGAAAGTCTTAAGTGTTATGTTCGACTTGATAGAGTTTACTATAAGTGGAAAACATAAATGAAAATGTATTTTTGAAAGAAATGAATAAATCTATATGGTAGAGTTAAATTTCCATTTTGAGTAAACTCTACCATATAGAGTTATTTTTCAACTCCAGAGAATCCCAATCTATATTTTAGATATAATCAGTGGATTATATAACTTTTGGTGTCATAAATTTTACTCTGGTATTGGGTATTGGTGGTATGTTATTAAGGGGTTAGTGAGAAGAACATTATGATTAAGGTTAAATGCTTAGGAGGACAAAGTGGCTTTTGCATTCATTGACATTACTTAGCAATCGGGAAGTCAACGTTTTATGAGGTTACAATAAGTGTGTTTGGAGTTGCAACGTATTAGTTTAGTGCTAAAGGGCATACGGTACGTACAAGAATTAAGATTAAAGAGTTTGAGATTTAGTTCCCAAGTGTTGATCAGAGCTATAAGATATACGAGAATAATAAGTCAAGAATGAGGTCACCAAGTTTGAGGATTCATTTTCATTCTTATTACATTTGAATTGTCGTCTTTTGTAACTGTTATGGGGTCGAGTAACTTGGAGTTATACTCTAAGTATTGAGCAGGGTTCACTGAACCTTTGACAGTATTATATTGAAATATCAGTTTGAACTAAGTTACTAAGAAAGAGCCCAGAGTGGCAAAGAGAAAAGAAAGAGATTCAGAGTTTGATACTGAGAATTGAGATAAAAGTATTGTCTAGCGGTTTTACCGCCAGTTCACTTGCCCCATTACCTAGACGTAGGATCGGCGATGATAGTGTGGTACCGAGAAGAGATTGATTTGAGTTTTGAGGAGGAGTTCAGTTATGAGAATTGTGAGTTTGAGATTTAATTATTTTAAGGTCATGATTTACTTATATCGAGAAGGTTAGAATGGAGTAAGTTACGAGCATTCGCAGGTTAGTCATGGGGGAGCGTTTTACACTTTCTATGTGTTTGTTTTTATTATGTGACCCCGTATTATCCAGATATATAAAACCATGACTAATATTATTATTCAGCTTATATTATTCGGTAGAGTAGTGTTGCTCAGCGAAATGCTGATGTGTTTCCTTCGGGCTACCTTGTCATGGGGGTAGGTCCTTTGTTTTGAGTTTTGCTTGCAGGTTTTGAGTCAGGAGTACAGCTGAAGAGTCAAGAGTAGTTTTTTTATCGCTTCCGCATTTGTAATTTTATATTTTATAAGAGATTTTTGTACAGCTGTATCTCCGGCTTTGTATATTAACTTGTAATATCTCCGAATTTTGACACTTTTTGTATAATAAAATGAGTTTTAAATTAGCCGAAATTTGGGGGTGTTACAGTAACACCCCCGACTCATCACCTGGAAATAGTCACCTATGGCAGCTAGCCAGTCTGTGTACTGGCCCATAGACTAACACGGGTCCTTCCAGCGTACTTTGATATCACTCGTGCGCACCTTGGAAAACTTCTCAGGAGGTCACCAATCCTGATACTACTCTCCAGCAAACACGCTTAACTGTGGAAGTGTGTAGTTCTTATCATATGAGCTTCCTAAAAGAAAAGTCGACTTTGTTGGTATGAGTAGCACTATAAATCCCTTTAAGCATTCATATGAGTCCCTTAATCTTTTATAAATCTCCTCATAAATCTGGGGGTATTACATACAACTAGCAATCAGAAAAGGTAATTGAAAACCAAAGATAAGACAATAATTGAAAACGATAGATATGAATAAATCGAACTCACGATATTGTCAATGCAATGCTTCGATAAATCGATCAAGAAAATAGGAATGAGCTCCTCATACAATCCATGAAACCCTTGTTTTTCTGCTTAAAACTATGAATAATAACCTAAGTCAACCACTATGTTTTTATATTGTTTCTAAAGAAAACGTAAAAAGAAATTAAGGAAAATCGAAAAACCCGGCCGTGGCGATACGCCATGGGTGAGTAGCGGGATGCCAAGCTCCATAGCAGTCTGCCATGGTCCTTCCGCGGACCGCCAAATATGCCTCAAACTCTTCTCTTCGCTCTGGTTGTCCGCCAAACATCCATTGCGGACCGCCAATTCTTCCTGTAAAGCTCTTCCATAAGTCTTCAATCGTTGGCATCCAGATTGTTCTCAAAACGACCAAAACTATATCAAAGTTTAAAACGGATACTCAACACAAATTGTGAGTATATTACATCATTTGAAACGTTAAAATATAATAAAAAGCAGCTAATTGACGCGTACAAATCAGGCAGATCACCTTACTTTTGCAATGTGGTACAAACCAATTATCATAAACCACTTTCCATAATACTAAAGTGTTACACTAATACACTTCTCCCATTTGAGGCCGAAGAATTAATGCGCATCCCAATATGCTCGAATATGGAGGATAGACTAATCTTGCCCTTTGCTAAGGATGAGAGTTATCCGCGAAGATAAGATAATGTCAATCCATCGGGTGTCGTGAAGGTCATGACACAGGGGGTGAGAGGTCGAGCTTCGACTACCAATCTCTATTTAGGAAGCATCCTTTGGAAACTTAAAGTCCCTCTAAAGGAGAGAGCGTCTATTTGACGAGCTTGTAACCACGCTCTTCCTAGGGGTTGAATTTAGAGAGGAGAGATGAGAATTTGGAAACAAGTGGTACCTGGTGCAATAAGGTGATAGACTCTTATTTACTCGCCCATTTGTTTTACCCCAAAATTGCTTCGACTTAGGCTAGACTTGAGGCTTTGCAGCTGACGTGTATGGAAGTAAGGTGTGTGAGGGACTGGATTGCGATGGTTGCTCTTGGGAGGTTGTCATCAAGTGCGAGAGTAATGTTCAGAGCCGACAAATGGTAGAAGTTAAAAAAAACTCATTGTGTACCGCTCTATTACTCTTGTAGAGTATAGATTGTTGGGGGCTAACAAGAGTTTCTAGATGTAGTTATTGCGGACGATATGTCTGCCGTCTCGGTGTATTTTGATCTCTAAAGAAAACTAATTCAAAAATATTACCAAACAGATTGAGCATACATAGTAGTAGTTAAGTGTTGAGCCTGATAATTTAAGGCTGGTATCACTCTGAGCTCTTTAGTGGTGGTGCCATTTTTCATATATTGATATAATAATTGAATGTTAATATTTAAATTAATAATATTGGTCATAATGTAATGGAATATATTAGGGTGGTTTAATTTTGTCAACGATTTTAAGCTTTAACCATTATCTAAGAGCATGGTACCTCTAGCTATTAACCATGTTCATATAAGGCACCTAACATGGAGAAAGTTGTCAAAGTAAGAAAATATGGTAAAGTATAATACTAGCTTCAAAAAAAAAAAAAAAAAAAATCAATGAAGTTGCTTCTAAATATTCTCGACCTAAAGTTATGTACAAACTAAACATTCTTATGTTGTACTCTTATTTTTTCTACCTCTCCGTCTATATAAATTTAAAGTTTGTAAAAGCCTCTTGTGTTGGTAAAAAGTGGTCATCTCTATATGATAGACTATTTAACTTTTGACCTTCGTCATTTAAAGATATTAATGAGTTCGTAGAGTTTTGCCTCCTACAAGTCAGCTTTTCTTGTATATAAGGTTGTTGTACCACAAGTACGGAAAACTGAAAATCCCATGTCGTAAGCATAGCGCCAACTGCACCAAGTTCTGGCCATTTACTCCATTCCATAAGTCCAGCTATGGCTGTCAACTTTGGATCATGGTAGCGGCCTACCAAAACCAAATCAACATGTTCTTCAATTGAGCGAATAATCTTCGTAGTGCCTTCTCCATCATCAACAGTTGTACATTTAAATACGACATTATCTTTAGTTTTGGTATTCTCGAGAAATTCATTTATAATAAAATCATCGAGGAATTCATCATCACTTTCCTCGTCATTGGGTAGAGACTTAACCCTCATAACAGTTAGTTTTACATTTGAATCTTCAGCCAGACGTCTGCTGTATGCAAGAGCCTCACGATCATCATTGCCACCCAAAAATAAGATAACAACAGAATAGACAAATTTAGCATTATTAGAATATTTTTCATGTGTCTTTCCTTTATTATCAATTAAAACTCCCACTGAACAAGGAGCTTTTCTCAAGACTCTACGATTAACGTTCCTTATGCTAGCACTCGACTCTCCAATTGTTTTTCCCATGTCTTTATTTACGTGAAAAGGCAGTATTATGATATTTACTCCTCTGTCATATGCAAGAGAGCATATATCATTATGCATAGAAGCATATGGAGCAACTGCAGTGAAGTGTTGAGTCCTCAAATGATCTTGGTTTTCCTTTTGTAGTGTTTTGAACGCAGAAACTATGTGATGCGAATTAGTTCTTGTTAATGCCTTCTTATCTCCTTGGTCATATGGTGCAAGGATGGCTTGCTTACTACCAATAAGTTCAAATAGTTGAAGAACAAACACACATAGTGGACTCTCTTTACTTGGCTTGGCAACTTGAAGAAGATGAATGATTGATGAAGCGTTGTCTTCTTTGTAAATACAAACTAATATCTTGATGACCCCTTTATAGCCTGAGTACAATATCGTTTGTCTATTGTTGATGACATAATGTGATGAAGGGTCATAAATATACTTCACAAGTGGTATTGACACTCCAGTAACAATTAACATTATCAGTATTGCAAGGGTGAATACTTCTTCCGTTAGTAACTGAAAGCAGTAAAAAAATGTATAAGACTTCATTTTTATCATCTCATAGGAATAAATAAATAATAAATAAGAAGACTTGAGAATTAACATTCATGAATTATTTACACAAAAGGTTTTTGGATGAGTAATTAAGTTTCAAAAATTTATATTCTTTAATAATAAGTATACTATATCTCTATATAAAGTTGGGGTTGGATCATTGTGGATAAATAGCTTAGAGACCAAGTAACTATTATTCAACTCACCTAAATGTTATAAAATGTGACCCCTCAAAAAAAAAATGTTATAAAATGTGGAAATTTGTGATTTAAAAATTAATGTAGAATTTGTATGCTAACTTTTGGGGGGGGGGGTGGGGGATGAATGTTCACACTTTCAAAATTAAAGACTACTAGGAAATTGTGTAATTTTATGATAAATTTTCGAGTTTATTGTTGATTAAGTATTATATGGAAAAAAGCTCAATTAGTTACTAAGATTTAATTTTGTTGATTTAATTTGTATGGTAGACAAAAATAATAGAAGGAAGTAAAAATAGCGAAAGTGGTTTATAACCCCTATACGTTTGCCTCTACGTGAAATGTAGCCTTATAAGTATTGAAAGGAGCGATTGACTCGACACGTTTCACAAGGAGTGACATCAAACCCCTTCCCAATTTACCGAGAGATATTGATATCTTACTAATATCTCACCTACATTATCTCAGATTAAAAAAAATTAAAATCAAGAATAAGATTCTTATCTTTATACACAAAATCAATCTCTACATTTCACGTAGAGGCAAAACTTATGCGGGTCATGAACCACTTTTTTCGTAAAAAAAATGCATTAACAATTCATGGTACTAGGATATTGTGATTATGACAATCTAATTTTGTGAGTGTTTTCATATGTAGGGTCTTTCATGATAGGGGGATGTGCACTATAATTGAGTAAATGACCCACTCTCATTATATTTTACTATTAGTATTTGCACGGTAAGAGTTTATATATGTTAATATAAATATAAACCACGAATTTGTTATTTCAATGGAAATATTAAGGTGTTAAATCGTGAATCCTATTACTAGATGAAAATAATTCACAAAGTAACAATACAAAATAGAGATCATTATTAAATAATCTAGAAATTATCATGTGCGCTTATTTCAACAAATATATTAATAGACATGATTTGCACACTTTAACGTGATTACGCTATTCGATCGACACTAAAATATTTGTTGACTAAGTTATGCTTAAGATACTGACGACCTTATGATTTTTAGTAGGCCATGAACATTGTAGTAATGATTATGAGATGCAAACTGTAAACAATGCATACATACAAAATTCTAAACTACACCCACTTCGCCAACATGAATATATACATGCTAATCTTGCGAAGCACGAAATACTTCCTAATAATAAAAAATATGTGTGGATTTTACATAGAAATTAAGGAGATGTATCTCTTACCTTTGAATCTCTGAACATCCCGTATGCAGAAAGTTCAACAACTCCTTTACAACATAAAATAAGCGCGAGTGATACAGCAATATTGGGTGAGACTTTTCCAATCGCGATGCTTGATACTAAAGTACCCAAAAATTTACCAAGATATCCCATCACTAAAATGAATCCAAATAACGGAGATGATGCTCGTTTTAAAGAGTATAAATTTGTTCGCAACCCACTGACTGTACAAAAGATAGGAAGAAGTATGCTAGTGCTAATTGTATCAAATTTCTCTATCAATGTCATGCCTAATGGTGGCCCATCCGGCAAAACTAACCCAAATATAAAAGCTCCCAGTGCAGAACTTTGACCAATCACATCACCAACAAATGCAACGCTCAATACTAAAGTGATAATAATAAAAAGTTGACTTTCTTTCATTGGTTTTCCATTAGGAGTATGTCTGGCTATGTATATAACTAATGGTCGTAGGACAAAGAAAATTATACAGTAGTATGCTACAATAGTCATAACGATCAATGATGCTTGTTTCTTACCTTTATTTTGTATGGATCTTGATATGGTACTCATAAAACCAGCTACAAACCACCCACAAATGTCTGTTACTATAGATACAGAGGATACCAACTTTCCTAATTCTGAATTGATCATCTTGAGCTCTATGAGAATAGAGGTCATAACAATAAATGGTGACACAGAATTTAGTGCTATAAGAATGGGAATTCCTAGAATCGGATGGTGTTCGATGAATTTGACATTAATTCTTGTTATTATGTTGAGAGTTACAAAGCTAGCACCCATGCCACTGAGAAAGCTTGTGAGTCCTATGATTATTATTTTTTTTCCTACATTCCTTATTACTGTAGTACTAGCATTTACTCCTAATCCAAATAGATGAAGCATAACACCAAAATATCCAAAAGTTTTGAGTATTAATGTCCCCGCCGGAGGAAATAATTTATCATGTAGCACATGATTATGGGTTAGAAGTGATGGCCCGATAAGGATACCAACCTGAAATAAACATTGGAACAAGTTTAGTGTGATTGTGAGCTATTCATTTTAATTCAAACACATACATAGCTATTATGAATCTATAGAAATTTGAATGTCTATTTTGTACATGAATTTCACTATTGTGACATAAATTAACCACAATAAACAATTAACCACTAATCTAACTAACGTAACCCAGTGTTACTACATAAAAGTTTCAAACCAAAATAATTTTTGTAGGTTACAAGCTTTCACTTTTAGGTTACACTCAATTTTCTTTAGGCTACGATCTTTCACTGAATTACACTACCATGACCCCAAAGATTTGGGACCAAAAGCGATTATTTTGTCTAAACATTAGTACACTTAAAAAGTTTCATCTACGCTAAAATCACTGATAATATAGTTGTATATTTTCTAAGTCATGTCGTTGTGAATTAGATTTTACTTTATGGATTATCTTGGTGTTGATAATATAAGCTGCATCTGAGAAGTATGAACACCTCTAGAAACCTAAAGAGAGGTGTCTAAGATAAAAGAAAAATGTAACTTGCTTAGTTGGCTAAAGATGACGATGACATTGTTTTTTTTTTTTTCACGTACTCTTCAATAAAATTTAGAAGAGCTAGGAATAATGTTCCACAAGAGGAGATCATAAAAGGCGTTGTTTATAACAAAGAGGTTGGAATTCAAGGTGCTTTTTTGTGTTTGTTCCCTTTGTCGTAAAGCCAAAGTCAAGATATGTCCTCTGCTTAAGTTGTAATTAAGATTACATCCACTTAAACCCATCACAAGATAATAGGTTAAGCACGCTATTTTCCCTATGTTAGGCTGACACTAAAAGTCTACGCCTAGATGGCTACTGTAGCCAATTTTTCCAAGTCTCATGATCTATTATTAGAGATTTGTGATAGATTTTGTGTTAGACTTTGCCAAAGAAGGCAAATTGTTCATACATTAAATCATATGCTATGATTACCTTGGTGCCTATGGTAACTTATTTCAAAATTGTGAGTGAATTTTGTCATATTGAGTGTTGTGACACTATACTATCTCCAAGATTAGTGATTTGCTTTAGACTTGGGAGTATTTTACCTCGTTTAATTAGCCAAAGTTAGAGTGCTTTTATCAATGAGACAGATATGGATGAGAACATTATGATATGTCAAGACATAGTGAAGAAATTAAATATAATGGAGAAGCTAGATCACCTATATGTTTGTTGAAAATTAGTCTAAGGAAGACTTGTGATAGATACTGTATGATGACTGTTTCAGGAAGAAATATTAGAGGCTCTTGAGTTCTCTATGCCCTATAAAGATGATTATAAGTTGTGTCTGACTGTCTATACCCCTACTTACTCCATTGCTTAAAATGAGTATTCTTTACGCTTTTTTATAAGGCTAAAGGGGGACTAAGGTATAGAGTATCTCACAAGGGAGTTAATGGTAATTGGCTTAATGAGCAATACAAATACTCTGTAGCCTCAAGCTATAGATAGCTTGGTGTTATCCCTAAAGTGGAATGGGGATAGTTCATCTGATTTAAGCATTTGCTACAAAGTAAGAGACATCTTTCATCGATCACTTGTAGTTTATACGTTGTTTGAAAGCTGTTTTAGGCCAGACAAAGGTCTAGGTTAAATCCGGAGAGAGGGTGTCGTTCCAAAATTATTGATGAGAGATCTGCATTAGAGTCGTTGTTTGCAATAATGATGAGTATTTTGAGTTCCTGCTTTGTCTCCATGAACTAGAGTTCTTGGTGTGCAATTTCCTTAACTAATATATAAGCTAAGAGAAGGAAATCAAACTGACAAAGCACATTACATGTGCTCTTGTGTGTGCTCTCAGATATCACATATGGCTGGTGTTGAGCAAGTATAGATTGGAAGGCTTTGTAACCCATCATGATTGCATTCCAAATGATGTTTATAGGGAGATTGAAGCTAGATTTAGCAAAATTTGCAAAATATCATAATCAGAGATACATAGGTTGGCTTGAGGATAGATGCCTCTATAAAACTACCATCATCTTTATTTTGTTGTATCATAGAGGCAAGTTGACCCTAATGTTTTGAAACCGACCCGGACATCGAATTGATCGCCCAAAAGGTTCGAAGGGTTCAACCGGGCTGAAAAACCAGATGATGTTATCTTTAAATTAATGATAATAAAATAAAAAAATGTGAAAAGGGGGAAGAATCTCCATAGCTAGGGCTTTTATTCGTTCATAGCAAATTTGATTAAAGTCACCTTTTTTATTGTAGAAACGAATCCGAGAATATGCATCCAATCAACGAAATCAAACTGAACTAAACCCAATCGAAGAGTATTTAACTCAAATTATTCTTGAATTTGGCAAGAAATATGAACAATCAACAATATTACACATGAACCAAGAAATAGAAGGAGAAGATCAGGATAATGAAGAAGTAAGTTACGAAAGAAGAATAAAGAAAATTGAAAACCAAAAGATCAGAAGGATGAAGATGAAACGGAAGAAGAAATCAAAGGAAGAATCAAGAAGATGTGGGATGTTTGGGGATTTAGGAAGAAAGAACCCCTCAATAATACATTTAGAACTTTTATTTTCTATTTTGAGCAGTAACCGGTCTTGTCCGGTTTTTGGTTTTTTGTCCGGCTACCCCGGGTTTGGTTAGTTCTTTAACATTCAGTTATTTTGGATTGATCGGATCAAACATGTGTCCGGTTCCCGGTTAAAGCGGTTGAATCGGCCGGCCCGGTCCGGTTTTCAAAACTTTGGCTGACACAGAGACACTCTTATACTCTGTATGGTGAAAATAAAAGTGTCCTTGTGTCAACTTGCCCCATTTTTTTAACATTACTCACGGGTTTGCAAAAATAAAAGAATTATTTTTATTTTCTTTTTGGCAAACACCACCATTTTAGTTCAAAAATCTCAAACACCACATTTTAAGACCCTATCTTTTGACAGACACCACCCAAAAAAAAAAGTTATATTTGGCCAGGATTTATCTTGACTCTAGCGTTGACCGACTCTTTTTTCCCTTTTTCGGCCAAAATTGTAAGCAAGAAGCACAATAAAAATTACCAAAGCTACAAACAACACCATTTTTCCCCTTCCCATTTTCCAGCTTCAAGATTCAATTTAACCTTCAGTTTTACAAACTCTAAATTCAATTTTATCCCCAAATTGATTGATTGATTTCAACCGAATTAAAAATAACCTAATAAAATTCAAAATCTTACACGAGAATTCGTCAGTGGATGAAGAGAGAGAAAACAGAGTAAGGATGAGAGAGAAAAGTAAGAAACCTAATTAATGGATGAGCAAAAAGATAAAGGGGAAGGGGGAGGGGGAAAACCGAGCTCAAAAGAAGGAAAAGGAAAAAAAGGGCAAGTCAGCGCCGGAGTCAGGATAATTTCTGGTTGAAATAATTTTTAGTGGTGTCTATTAACGGATAGGGTCTTAAAAGGTGGCGTTTAGGATTGTCAGACTTAAAAAGGTGGTGTCAATCAAAACTGGAAACTTAAAAGGTAGTGTTTGACAAAAAAAAAAAACCTAGTAATTATTAAAGACAACGTTTCTGCCTTACTTTTTATGTGAAACTCTAGAGACAAAGGTTACATGTAGTCCTAAATTAAGCACTGCCAAACATGTAATATTATTCAATTCCTACAATTTCGTTTATATATTGAATTCCGAACTCATGATAATTCGAACTACTAATATTTGTAAAATAATTTAAATATATGTAGTGTATAAAAGTAGATTTTTAGATAAAGCACTTACTATGATGGGAGCAGTGATCTTATTTTGTTGAAGAAGTCCTAGAACAACATGAATTGATCTGGCGAGAAAGAATATGAGAATAAAATACATCAACACCATTGATG
Organism: Spergularia azorica; assembly: GCA_038382645.1. NCBI lineage: Eukaryota > Viridiplantae > Streptophyta > Magnoliopsida > Caryophyllales > Caryophyllaceae > Spergularia > Spergularia azorica. The sequence continues at coordinate 11,320 of JBBYHQ010326472.1, forward strand.
TGGTGTTTTCAAAGGGGTCGTGTTTGTTAATATTTTCAAAATTCTCATATTCATGATATTGGCATACAAGAGGTATTTGATTGATGTATCCTCTATTCCACATGTGCTTCTTAACATCCATTCTCTTCTTAATAATCCTTACCTCATTACGACACTTTTCAATTGAATATTGTAGATCTATGTTGCATATTCAAGATCGATCAATCAGCTAAGAGATGATAGAAAATGAAGTATTTTGGGGAAAAAAATGGCACTTCACCATAAGAATATAGGGGAAACTGAAATCATGTTCATGAGAAAAAAAATTTATGGTTTAGCGGTAAAGTAGGCAAATTAGAATATTAGCACCAGTGTGTGTTAGCAAATACATGGGATAGATGGTAATATTTTTAGCTAAGTAATATGGAAATAGGAAGATAAAAAATCCTAGATTTATATAAAAAAAAAAAAAAAAAAACGCATTTTGTAAATACACTAAAAGTAGTGTCATGGTAATCATGAGACATTCAGGTTTGAATCATTCCCTAGGGGCCAGTTGTAGTGAATATACATGAGAAATGACTCTATTTCTTTTTAATTTATGATATCTAACTTTTAAGGTCTGCGCCAGACGATTCACACTAGCCGAGGCCATATCATTTTGCGAATAAGACTTGGTTGTTGTTGTTGTTGTAACAAAACAATTATTTGACATGTGGAAATCACATTTCATTGTGCTTTCCCAGGGAAACCACATTCTTGGGTTACACTTATAGTCCTACCGGTTCATATATGGACCAAGGCGATGCTAAAATAACAATAACAATTTCAACAAAGTAATACATGTATTACATCCGTAGTCATATTAAATATAAATGTTCTCAATTTACATTTTGTGTGATTATCATATCTAAATATCCACCTTAAAACAAAAATTATTTGGGTTAACTCACATGGTACCCTCGTGTTTTGTCAATTTGCACGTGGTACCCAATGTTTTGCAAATTTGTACAAAATACCCTTGACATTTGACTGTTTGCACACGGTACCCTAAACTTTAACCCTCCGTTAGCGCCGTAAACTTTTTAAAAAAGAAAAAATTTAGCCATCCATTTTGTGTAGATGGACGATTACCTCAACTCAAATTAAACACCATAAATAATGTATTATTTTTCCTCATTTCTAACCCACAAATAAACTTGAAAATTGATTCTCACTCTTTTCTTTCCCTTCATCGATTTTCTCCAAAATTCATCATTATATTCATCATCATCCACCCATATGACACCATATACATTTTTTTTCATCCACATTTGAAACTCATAAATTTGCCCAATTCGAACCCTAATTTTCAAAAAAATTGAGTTCAAATATTTGTTGATTCAACAATAAATTTTGTTCCATCCATTTTCGTTTTCTGTTTAAGTAATTAAGGGTTCGATTGACAATTCGAATTTTGGGTCCAAATTGTCTAAATTAAGGGTTTGTCAATCGAATTCAATTTGGGGTATCGTTGCCTTTTTGAAAATGGTTTAAGGTGGTTTTGGTTACATATGGGTGAAGAAGATGGAGATTGTGATGATGAAGTTTGGTGGAGAATGATGGAGTGATAAAGGTGAAAACAGAGTCAAATGAAACTTTCAAATTTAAAAGTTGGTTTCAATGGAGAAGGAAAAAAAGTGCTTATGGTGTTTACCTAGGTAGCACCGATACGGACTCAGACACGGTTACGGACACCGATACGGATACGTGACACGATACTTTGAAAAATAGCGGATACGGACAAGGCAAAAAACCAAAACTATCAAGTACTTTGAATGCAGATTTTTTCAATTGCACGTACTGGTGCGACCTGGTGCAAGTGGGGCTGTAGCGGTAGGGCCGCTAGTGGACGTCGGTCGAAGGTGGAAGAGCCGGTCAGAGCAGGAAGATGGAAGCAGAATGAGATAGAGAAATAAGACAGCTAACGGCTAGTGTAATCCTAATGCCACTACTACAAACAAGGCGTAGTTTTGTAGCGTGTCGGGAGTTTGGACGGTGTCCGGTTCGTATCCAATTAAAAAACCGTGTCCGTTTCCTAAAATTAAATAAAAAACCGAACATGGTTTTTGGGTGTGTCGGACATGTATCGTATCATGTATGATCCGTGTCCGTGTCCGACACCGTGCCGGAAACGGACACGGCACTAGACAGGCGTGTCCGTGTTTCCTAGGTGTTTATTATGGGTGGAAAGAATGGTGGTGATGGAAAAGGATTAAGATGGTGGAGAAGGATGATTATGGTGATGATGAAGGTGGTGGGGGGAAGATGGAAATGGTGACTAAAACGAAAATAAAGTTTTCCTTTTCTTTAGTTAACGGTGTTAACGGAATCATAAAGGTAAGGGTACCATATGCAAAAAGTCAAATATCGAGGGTATTTTGTACAAATTTCCAAAACATTGGGTACCACATGCAAATTGACAAAATACGAGGGTACCACATGAATTAACCCAAATTACTTTCTACAAAACCTCAACATTAAACCATTTTTTTTTTTTCTTTGGTAAGAAAGGAGCTTTTGTTCATCCCGATAGAAAAAAAAAGTAAAAGCAACTTACAAAAAATTATTAAGCCAATAAGGTCACACCTACATACAATTTAGAATTCAATAATGTCATCATAAAAACCTTGCTGTGTCCAAAATAAAAGCCTAGAGTTCCTCTCAAACCAAGTCATGTAGATAGTAGCTGCAAGGCCATAGCAAGGCCACTTGTACTTTCAACTCTTTCTATGCTTCTACTTTGCTCCTCACATAAGTTCCCTTTTGAGACTCCATCAATCCATCCCCTTCTTCTGATGAGCCTAGGATTGTTTTCCATAACTTGCTTGAGAATTCACACCCAAAAAAAGAGATGAGAGTGGTCTAAAGCTTCTTTGGATAGGACACATCTATTAACAAGTAGCATACCCCTCTTGCAGATGTTATCGATTGTAGGTAGAGTATGCTGGACAACCATACATATAATGAAGCTATGTCGAGGAAACATGACCGGGCTACAGATGACAGTATAGTCACGGAGTTCGCTATAAGCATTTCGGAAGTACTTATAGGGACACCTTCAGATGAACTTAATGCCCTTGATCCAGGAGGATAGCAGGATATCAGCCGCATCAATACTTACTCTTTAAAATCTCATCCCTGATAAGCAAAATATCTTTGCAGCTTTCACCATCATTATTCTTCCTGGTAACATTCCAAATATCAGAGTTTTTCAAAGCATAAGCAGAAATCCACTTCTCCATAGGCCATTCTTATTAGCTCTTATTTTCCAAATCCATTTGGCAACTAGAGATTTGTTCTAGGCCAAAATTTCTTTGATACCAAACCCACCTTAATCAATAGGTGCACATGAGTTTGACCAACTTTTGAAGTTCATTCTCCTTTTTCCTTCAACAATATTCCACATAAATTCTTTGCAACTCTTGTCAATCTCATCGATGAATAATATGCTTAGGGAGTAGAAAGCTGGTGCACCAGAAATCTTCTATGACAAAGATGACTGAATTCGTCAATTCAGCTCTACTTGCATATGAAAGTAATTGAGAGGACTAGTGTTGTATCCATGCCCTTATCTTACTAACCAAAGATGAGTACATATGAAAGAGCAGCCGACTAGTATTCAAAGGCACACCTAGATATCTAAAGGGAAAAGTACCTTAAGAAAAACTTGAGCTATGATCTCATCATTAACACCTCCAAAACAAATATAAGTTTTTTAGGGGTTAGCATAAAGGCCTGAGATCCCAGTAAGATGGTTTTGACAATCTATTGCAGCAATGACAAAGGGGGTGTCTCCTCTAGTAAATATCTTGAGATCATCAGCAAAATCATGTGTGTAAGCTTGATTCTAGAACACTTGGGCTTGTTTGTGAATCATTCTCATGTGTCTGGAGAGTATTTCCATGCAAAGTACAAAAGTGTAGGGTAAAAGTGGGTCACCCTGACGTACCCCACAATTACTTTGAAAGAACTCATGTGTGCTTCCATTAATTTTTGATATCAAAAATACTAGGAGTATATATGTAGACAAGTGAAAAAAGTGTTTATAGCTAATTTGTAGTAAAAACAATGAAAGGGGCAGTAATTTTGTTGTATAATTTGGTAAATGATGGATTATAAAGAAAGAGAGACAATTAAAGGTCATTGATTTTGGAAATAAATCAATTCAATTTTTTTTTTCTATTGATAGATCCGTAACAATGTTGATTTTACTACCAATGTCATAAATTTACTGCAAATATGTTAAATTTACTACACAACCATATTTTTTTTTTACTGTATGTCATCTTAAATTTACTACACTAGATTATGCTATAGACATTTTTGCTATTGTCTACATATAAACTCATAGGATCATCCTTTTTTATAATGTTGTATAGCAAGATCTTCTTTTTGACTTTCTTTGGGATAAGAGTTATAGCATGTTTGTCTCCATAGCCATTCTTTTTAACTTGAAGAAATAGTGAATGACATTCAAAATATCTCTCTCGATTAAGTTCCATGATTTCCGAAAAAACCCTACAGAAAAGCCATTATACCCTGAGCTTTTATTAAGACGAATGTTAAATAATGCAACTTGATTTCAATGGAGTTTATGGGAGTTGGGACTTTTTCCCTCCATTCTTCAGAAACAAAAGCTCCATGTCTAATAATTGGCATAAAGGAAACTAAAACTTGATTTGGAAGAAAATTATTAGGCGGATGTGGTTCTGAGATTTTTAGGATGTCTTTTAAGATAAAGTTAGTCCAAATTTAATTAAGAAAATGTGATTTACCCATATAATAGGTTAAGATGGCATGGTTTAGGGACTCCTATAAATCGCGAGATCTATCATGTATTTTTCTCATATAGATGTCCATAATTTATTTATTTTGTTGTCTCATAATTTTCATCGTGACGATAAACCGCTTATTAAGTGTCGTCAAAGGGTTAACATGGAGAAGATCAAGGACAAAAGTCATCTATGTGTGACTTTTTCTAAGCATTGCAATGACATTTTTAAGAAGGCAAGTGAGCTAGTCACTCTTTGTGGAATTCGACTAGCACTCCTCATTTTCTCTCCAAGTAACGATCTATTGTCCGTTACAGTCGTTAAGTTCGTTTTAAAACTAATTTTTTTCAACTCCACCATTTCCTCATGTACAAATGTTTGCATGAAACTATTACTTGATTGATACACAGTTACTAGACAAAAAATATACCAGAAATTTTAACTATAAATGCCTATTTTCAGATTTTGTACTTTCTGCACCATGATCTTTTGTACTTTATAAATTATTTGTATTTTTTTTTTGTAGAAATCGAATGAGCTTTGTATAAGTTGTAAAAAAAATACAAAAATGAACATTTAGGAAAACATTAAAACTAATATCGATCTACTAAAAGTCTAACCATTTTTTTTTATTTTGAAAGAAGATACATTCCAGCCGTGTATATCATACATTGATATTTGGTAGACTTTCCGAAGCACATGGATCTAGTCTATCTTTCTATAGTTGGACTAACAATCCTTGTGTTTTGAGAGGTAACAAAGTTTATTCTTTTTGAAGCCCAAATGTTTATGATGTGATTGATCGTGTTCTAAGCAGCGGACATGTCAAACAGTCGCATGGTGATCCGGCCGGCAACCAAGGTTGGGAGGAATACGAGACAAACAAGATCAAAGACCTCGACACTAGACTACAAAAAATCAAAAGGGCGGTCGAGGCTGAGAGGTCCCTAGCTACGGAAGTAAAGGAGCAAGTTGCTGCTCAAACCAACACCTTTATTTTTACACCTTGAGACCAACTCAGCTACCAGCAGTTCTTGGATTTGCATGGTCTGTTGGAACAACTAAAGAGTAGAACTTCATCATAAGTAAATGGTAGACTCATGAATAACAATATTGCAACCGCTTTTAGTGTTCAAAACAATGTTAATCCACATTCGCAAGAAAATATGGTATCTTATTCAAAATTAATAGGAAAAAAAAAGCTAGGTAGAGAATGCTCTAGAAACTTCATTGTTTCTTCTAGATTAAGCAACCATGAACAAGGAAAATGAGCCCAAATTAAATCAACTGGAGTTCTGGCTTCAGCAAATCCCCCCGATCAATCCTGATACTAGTCTTAAAGGAAATCAATCAGAATTGGAAGAGGGAGATAACAACGAATCAGTAAGACCCACTGAACCTTTGGTACTGAATGATTATTTGAATGATGTGTTATCCCCGAACTCTAAGACTGATAGTTGTTATTCAATTAGAAAGGTGGGAAACAATGAAGAAATTAATCATTCTGGGACGAATTTGGGGGAAATTAAAACAAACCCAGAAAATGGTGGTGTCGGAAATAAGGGATTAGGAACTGGTAGTAAGTCTTTTAAGAATGCTGTTAAGAAGGGAAATCAAGGAATGACTTTAGAATTTGTGGAGAATGGTACCGTAGCAGAAGTTGTCATTGATGAGGCAGATGTTCATGAGGAGGTTGGATTCTGGAAGAACACCTTGGTTGGAACAGTTGTGGGTAAACGTGCCACCTTGGCTCAATTAATAAGTTTTGCAGAGAAAAATTAGACTGGTATAAAGTCGCCTCAAATTTTATACTTTGCAGGAATGGTATTATATCAGATTTAACTCAGACGAGGACATGAACGATGTTATCAGAGGAGGGCCTTGGGCACTAGTGATGAAGAAATGGACTCCTACGATAGCACAGGAACCTGGATCCTTGCTTATGGTCATGTGCAGCTCTGAGTAAAATTGCTAGTCATGTAGGAACCCCAATTTGTGCTGATGAATACACTACAAACAAGACTAAGATATCATTTGCCAGGGTTTTGATTGAGGTGGGTGTATCAAAGGATTTACCAGAGAGTATGTCTATTAATACACCTTTTGGAGGTCAAATTCAGCAGCAAATTGTTTATGAATGGATCCCCTTTTTCTGTTCAGCCTGTAAGAAGTTGGGTCACACCAGTTGAAGTTGCAAAAAAAGAAAGCCAAAACACACATCTAAGCCAAAGCAGGTGTATGTTGAGTATGCACTTGTCCCTGATCCAAACCCAGCACCCCCTGAGGGAGAAAAGGAGTTAAACCCACCAGCTCAGCAGCCTGAGACAGTGGTCACCACCCCCTTCATCTTCTTATATAGATGCTGATGGCATTACTCTGGTGGCAAAAAGGAAGAGTATCTCCCAGAAAACTGCATAAAGATATGCCTCTCAGCAAGGTTTGCATACTATATTGGTGGAGCCAGTTGAATTATTTTTGGATCATAATGAAGGTGGAAATGTGGGTGACATGGATGATCCAGGAGGAGGAGGAGGAGGAGATCCTCTCCCAACACCATGATCATCTCAGCATGGAACATTAGGGGGTTAAATGACCCCCTTAAGCAGCAAGAAGTTAGGGACTTCTTGTTTGCTAATAGAGTGGACTGTGGTGTTATTTTGGAGACAAGAATTAAACCACACAAAGCTTCCCTCATTGCTAAGAGAATGTTTAGTCAATTTCTTATTGAAAACAACTATGGTTACCACAATAATGGTAGAATTTGGATACTTTGGAAGTCTCACCAAGTTCAGGTCGTCCAAATTATCCTGAAGACAACTCAAATAATTCATTGCAAAATCACCTAGCATTGTACTCAAAGAAACTTTATGGTTTCTTTTATCTATGCTGCAAATAGGGGAGATTTAAGGAGAGAACTATGAATGAATATTTCAAGTTTGGCTCAACAGCATGAACCCTGGATTCTTTTGGGTGATTTTAATGTTGTGCTTAACCTGGATGAGAGAATAAGTACAGCAGGGCCTGTGATGAGAGTTATAGATGATTTTGTTAGTTGTGTATCTCAGAATGGTTTAATAGACCTCACTGCTCAGGGCCATCAATTCACCTGGACAAACAAACAAGATCCTCCTGATAGGGTATCTTGCAAATTGGACAGACTTATGGCTAATAGTGCTTGGATAATCACTTATCCGAATACAAACACTCAATTTCCGCCTTTAGGGTTGAGTGACCATTCTCCAAGTCTGGTAAATGTTCCTCAATATATTGAGAATGTGATCAGACCATTCAGATATCTAAACTATTGGGGACTTTCAAGTCATTTCAAGGAGACAGTAAAGGAAGCGTGGAATCAGAATATGGTTGGCTGTAGAATGTTCTGTCTGATGAAAAAGCTGAAGGAAGTTAAGATAAGCTGAAGCTGTTAAATAAGTCCGAGTTCTCTGATTTCCCAGGTAGAGTTAAGGATATAAAGGAAAAGCTTACCCACTGTGAGTCAGAAATCCAGGAGTGTCCATTAAATAAGGATAATATAGCAGAGGAAAATGAACTTAATGTTAAATATATTAAGCTCAAGAAAGCAGAAATGAGTATGATGCACCAAAGGGCTAAGGTTAAGGATATTAAATATGCTGACCCAAGCTCTAAATATTTTTATGCCAAGATTGCTGAGAAAAAAGCTGAGAAATGCTATTGGATCTATCAGAACAATTTCTGGAGATCAAGTTCAGGGGCACAGAAGGGTGGCTGATGCATTTGTGGATTATTACACTTCTTTGCTTGGGACAGAAACTACTACCAACCCTTACCCAGCAGATCGCATTACATCTGGTGCTACATTACCTGATAGCCACAAAGGTAGGTTGATCTCTTCAGTCTCTATTTCTGAAATCAAGGAGGCTCTAATGACAATTGAGGTCAATAAAAGCCCAGGACCTGATGGCTTCTCCTCAGGGTTTTCTTTATTGATGTTTGACATTGTAGGTGACTCTTTCTGTGGTGCAGTCATTGAATTCTTCAAGAATGGTAAAATGCCGAAACAGGCTAATGCCACCCTCATCTCTTTAATCCCCAAAAGTGCCACTCCCTCCACAGTAGCTGATTTTAGGCCAATATCCTGCTGCAATTCAATATATAAAACCATCAGTAAGATCTTAGCTAATATAATGAAGGAGGTTTTGCCTGATATTATTGGCATGGAACAAGCAGCATTTGTGAGGAACATGCATCTTTTTTATAATACAATGCTGGCTCATGAACTTACAAGAAACTATGGGAGGAAGAACATATCTCCAAGGTGTATTATTAAGGTTGATATAAAGAAAGCTTTTGACTCAGTTTCTTGGGAATTTGTCAAAAGTATTTACCATGACTTTGGCTTCCCTGCTCAATTCTCAAATTGGATCATCTCTTGCATCACCTCAACCTACTTTTCTCTGAGCCATATATGGTGTTGTGGAAGGGTATATTAAAGGGAAAAAAGGTCTCATACAGGGGGATCCATTATCTCCCTACATATTTGTCCTATGTATGGAAGTGCTGTCAAGATTGCTCATGGGAGCTCCTAAATGCCAGAAATTTTCTTTCCACCCTAAATGTGTGAGAATTAATCTCACCCATCTGGTGTTTGCTGATGATTTACTTGTTTTTACAAGAGGTGATGCCCCCTTTGTAAAAGCCATAGCTGACTGCCTTGATAAGTTTGCAGGGTATTCTGGTCTCCATGCAAATCCTCTGAAAATAGATGTCTACTATGGAGGTGTGTCACTAGATGTTAAAGCACTCATTGCTGAGGAAACTGGTTTCTCAGAAGGATCCTTTCCTTTTAGATACTTAGGAGTTCCTTTGTATCATGCTAGACTCACAGTGAGCATGTTTCAACCTCTCCTTAGTAAGATCAAGCAAAAACTTTCACATTGGGCTAATCAGTTCTTATCTTATGCTGGGCTGATTGAACTCATTAACTCTGTAGTTTTGGGCCTGCAAAACTTCTGGGGTGCAAGCATCTTACTTCCAAAAGGTGTTATCAAGGGCATTAACAAGCTTTGCAAAGATTTTCTATGGGGTATAAATGAAGGAGAGAGAAGAATGGTATTTAAATCATGGTCAAGCTTTTGCAAACCAAGAAAAGAGGGAGGTAAAGATATCAAGGAGGTCTTGAGCTGGAATAAGGCATTAATAGTGAAGTGGCTAAAAAAGGCTGAGCTTAATGTTGATAGTATATGGGTAAGATGGGTTGTGTCTTATATAATTGGTAATGCAGATTTGTGGAGCATGGTGATTAAAGATAAATGGTCCTGCAGCTGGAAAAATATTCTATACATCAGAAATGAGCTTATTGAAAAGACAGGGAGCATTGAGAATGCTAGAAGGGTGATGGAATCTTGCAGGAGAACTCATGAAATGTATGATTTATTCAGGGAGAAAGGAAACATGCAGTTTGGGCACAAGACCGTGTAATTCAGCAATTGTTCCAAAACATGCTTTCATAGGGGCACTTGTTGTTCAAAAGAGCCTGGCAACTTTGGATAGATGTGTGCTTTGTTATCAGGGTTATGAAACAGCAAACCACCTTTTCTTGAATTGCAGCTACTCGAGGAGGATTTGGGGTGTAATGCTTACTAAATATTATATAAGTCATGGCATTTCCAATCTGAAGCAGGAGGTTAACTGGTTTACTAGAAATAACTAAGGCAAAGGCTGGAAACAGAGAAGAAACAGGTGCGCCTTAGCCTGTACAATTTACGAATTGTGGATAGAAAGAAATAGTAGGATATTTAGAGAGAAAATGAGAAGTGTAGAGGAAGTAGTTCACAAAATTAGCTATGTAGTTGCTATAAGAATGATGTATCTAAGCTCTGGCATGTCAGAGGATTACCTTGCTACTATGCTTTGAGAGGTGTTTTGCCTTTCTAAGTATAGCTTAGCTTCTTTTGTAATGGTTTGGGGGTTTTCCCCGGTTTTTATAAAATTTGATCATTACAAAAAAAATAAAATAAAAAAAATAAAAGACAATATGGTATCTTGCTCAACAATGTTAGAAGAATTCCTGGACCAAGTAACACCAACAACTTAAATTACCTTTCTTAGTTATAGAATTTAAGAAACATTTATCATCCACTATATGATATATTTGGATCTAATGATAATCATTTGTGAGAGAATAATACATCCATGTTGTAGGGTTTTGCTATATTATTAGGATATATCATGTGTACTCCTTGATATTGAACTAATTAATGAAGTGGACTCTATATATTAGACAATTGCTTGATTCATGTTGTTGAAGGTTCATCTAACATGTTTGTAGCTTATTCCCTACTATTTCTTTTGATTATTTTTGCTTGCTTGATTCTTCTTATATAATATTCATTTTCAAATCGAACATAAAAGATTTATTGAAATTGAGAGACTACATCGATTGTGTTATGCATTGAAATTGAAATTGAGAGACTACAGTTTTTATTTCACATTTGGTGCATCCTGATCGTTTACATTTGTCAAGAGTTTGTATGATGATCAATGTCGTCTATTTGCTAATAATGTTCTTCTTATGGTGACTATTAATTACTAGTTACCTTGATTCGTATATTTGTAATTCTAATTACCAATTAGTAACGTCCAATTAAGATATGTCATTTTGTAGCTCTCACTTATCCTTTCAAATTAGTTGTTATTTTCCTCATTTTCATGAGAAAATTAAAATAATTGTTCTTGATTATGCATTTCAAAAAATATTATACAAAATATAAAATATATAAATTTATTAAGTAAAGATGTGTATGAAATTGACGTGACCATGGATTTCAAGTTCTTATAAAATTAGGATAAATCATTTTTTTTTTCTTGCAAATTTAGATTAAAGGAAAGTTATTATATTTTTTTTTTTTTTGAGGGAAAGGAACGTTATTATATCAGTTCATGTGATCGTATTGAAGTTTTACTTGGGATCCTTATAACTTAAACTCTCCATTTCCTTCAATTATTTATGTATAATTTTGATTGTTCTCACATATCCATATTATGTCAAACATAAATGGTTCAATGAATAATTCATAGATATTAAATCAACAAAATGCATCAGAGTCATACCATTTGTTTTCGTTCAATAGTGTATCTCATTTTCAATCATTTGTCATAAATGTTTTGGTGATTAATGTCGTTTATGACACTTATCATTTGAAGAGCTTATCAATTTTCATATGGTAGTTCATCACTACTTTGAGGAAAATCGTGACGCCCTCTTAGTCATACTGGTTCAAATCCAGACTAAGGCAACGCCAAAGCAACAATAATATTAATTAAAAATAATTTTAATATACTTGTGTAGCTAATTTTCATATTATAATAAATCATAATGTGCTCTGTCTACATTTATTTGATTATCATATCCAAAAATCCACCATAAAATAAAAATTACTTTCTACAAAAAAATTCAATAATAGTGGTATAATTTCTTACATTGAAGGAAATTAAAACTTAATTTGGAAAAAAATTATTCAGTTGATTTGGTTTTGATTTTCAAAATATAACTTTCGATATATAGTTAGCCTAAATTTAATTTAAAATAAATTGTGATTTATCATCATAAATGGTTATAGGTTAAGATAACATGGCTCAGAGACCCTTATAAATACTGGGATCTTTCCTGTATTTTCTCGTATAGATGTCAACCATAAACTTATTTTGTTTGCTTTTAATTTTCATCATGGCGAGAAAACCACTCACTAAGGCTCGTCGAAAAGTTGAGATGAAAAAGATCACGAACAAAGGTAACCTAGGTGTGACTTTTTCTAAGCGCCGCCATGGCCTGTTAAAAAAGGCGAATGAGCTAATTACCCTATGTGGAGTCAATCTAGCACTCTTCATATTTTCTCCAGGTAATGATCTATTGTTCGTTATAGTCGTTAAGTTAGTTTTTACACTAAATTTCATCTAAGTGTTTCGCTATGTAATGGTTTTGTATGCATGACATTATAGCTTGATTAGTGCATAGTCAAAATATACTGGAAATTTGATTTGTTTACCCATTTTCAAATTTTTTGTTTTTGTACCATGATTTGTTGTACTTTATATTTTATAGGTGATATTTTTTTCATAAAATTCATCACAAATTAAAGGTTCTTGTCATGGCCGACTTGGTTGAGCTACATACCACTCCCTCTAACATGGAGATTGGGGTTCGATCTTTATCAATTCCAACTCGTAAGATCGGAGGGTTTGTTTGTTATGTGGGCCCTCTTGTAGGGTCCTCATGCGAGTTAGTTCCCCTAAGTATTCCCCTAACTCCACATGGACTGAGCCTTCTACGGCTAGTAATATACCGATAAAAAAAATACATACTCCCTCCATTTCATTCATTTCTTTACGTTGGGCCGAGTTTTGTGAGGGGAACCCAAGCCCAACATAAAGAAATGAATGAAATTGAGGGAGTATAAAAATTCAATGTTTTTTTTTCCAAAATGTGAAATCTGTCATAAACGTGTGATTTGAAACAAAAATAAAAAAAAAAATTTAGAGTTGGGTTTCCAATAAACTAATAGTCGAAAAGTAAACAATTTTTTTTTATTTTTTTAAAAAGGTAGATTAAGGCAAATACAACCTAGTATATAGTTGACTTTCCGTAATATACTACTTTGTTGGCCCGGCCCGCACCCATGTTACCAAATTGTTTTTTTTTTTTTTTATCTTTGTTATGCAGCGGCACATGTAAGTTATACACATTGAATATTATTTGAAATATGAATATAAATAAATAAATAAAGATATAGATTTACTAGTCTACATGCCTAGAGTGGAACTAATAATAATCCATATGTTTTCCACTAACAAGAAACAAGATCTATTCTTTTGGGAACCCAAATGTTTATGCTATGATTGGTCGTCTTTTGAGTGGTGGACATGTCAAGCCTCCAGGTGGTGATCCAGCCGTCAACCAAGCTGTAGAGGATTACCATGATGGTACTATTGATGACCTCAGTGCTCAACTACAAGATCTCGAAAGGGCGATCGAGGCTGAAAAGAACATTGCTAAGGTGCTTAAGGAGAAAGTTGCTGCTCCATCCAACTTCTTTGCCGTGACACCTACAGACCAACTCAGCTACCCTCAGTTGTTGGAGTTTCGTGGTCAGTTGGAGCAGTTGAAAAGCAGGATTTCATCAGAAATAGATGCAAATGTTATGAATAGTGATGCTGCTGATACTGCTCAAAGCAGTGTGGAAATGAATAATCCACCATCTGTTGGACAAGATGATGGTATCTTGTTCAACAATTTTGGTGGAAATCATGGGCCAAGTAACTACAATTTTGGTGGAAATCCTTGACCAACTGCAGTAACTTTGGTTCTGGTAACTTTGGACCATCATGGAACTTTTAGAACAATCTTTCTTGGATGTAACATTCAGGTTAGATATATCATACAATATATATATATATATAGATTTAATAATAATGATGTGCGTGATGAGTGAATGATGTGGCCGAGTTTGTTATATTATTAGGATACATCATGTGTTCATATGTACTCTTTGATCTTGAACTATAATGAAAGAGACTTTATATTATTGCCTAATGATTTTTCTTATAATTTTTTTTTATATACATTTTCAACTTTTATACGTGTACAAAAAAGCCTTAAAAAACTCACTAAAAGAAAACGAAAACATAAGTAGTATATGAGCGGATAGTGAGAAACCAAAAGTACTTCTTTATTGTTTACAATTAGTGTATCTCATCCATATTTGTATAGAGTTTGTAGATGATGATCAATAAGTTTTATTTGTAATAAGTTTTCTTCTTATGGATTCAACTTTCCAAATGAAAAGCTATGACGTGACTGAGAACTAAGCTCCCTCCATTGCAGATCTTTTTTAAGCTTGAGTCATGTGTAAAGATTGAGGTCGCCTTGAGAAAATTACACCAATTTCTTCCCGTATTCATGACATTCAAATGATACAAATTTGGTAGCCGATAATGCTGTACCCGACCAGAATTTATAAGACCAACTAGAAAATAGTCCGAGTCATTGTAAAATTTTGGGATTTCTTATGAGGTTTTGAGAAAATCGAGAATTTCTGCTAATAAGAATCAGAATAATGGTTGATAGCATCTTATACCTGAAGGTATGACATCTAATCCTCTTTTTGAATTTTATTGAGAGACTTGTTGCTTGAGCCTGAAAATTCTAGACCTGAACCTAAGAATTGGAAATCTGCATTTCAATCTAAGCCTTTATTAGGTATGTCATTGCATCAATGTGAACAATCTTCAAGCTCTGGTGAAGTTGTGATAACTATGGATGATATTGGAAAAGAAGTTCTAGAGTGGAACTATATATACCTCGGTTGGAAATGTTTTGGGTGCGACACCGAAATTGCAGGTTAAACAAGAGTTCGTGTACACCAAATGGAATCATATTGCTAAACCAGTGGTCAGATATTATAAGCGAGTCTGGTTTAGTTTTTCGATTTCTATTACAGGAGAACATTGATGAAGTGTTAAGAGGAGGGCCTTGGAAGGTTAGAGAGAACACATTAATGGTCACCCACATTTTCTCAAGACCTTGAGAAGGTCTCAAACATACCAGTCCCCTAGACCCGTATCTATAGTCGAGTGATGTAGTGAGTAAGCTTTCAAGCAAATTGGTAAACCCATTTTTTGCCATACCACTACTTACCGGGAACGTCTTTCTTTTGCCAGAGTTTTGGTAGAAGTATATGTTTCTCAACCGTTGCCAAATTAGATTGCTATGTCAACATTCAACACCTTATCAAAGGCAAGTGATTTTTGAGGATCAAGGTTGGCCTAGTGGTTAAGAACTCAACCTGTCTGGGGGTTGTCCCGGGTTCAAATCCTCATACCCCCACCCCCGCAACATTAGCTGCTCCTTTGTACCAAAAAAAAAAAAAAAAAGGCAAGTGATTCAAAAAGTCGAATACAAATGGGTCCCTTATTATTGGCATTGCTGCAAAAAGTTGGTCATAGGGATTACAATTGCAAGTATTTCAAGACGGATAATATTAACACTACTACAAATGTTGGATTTAATCCTGGAACATATAACACCGAAATGTTAAACAACCGGTGTTATAATATACTCTCTTCGTCCGTGTTTAAACACCAAATACCCAAAATACCCTATGTTGCGGATAAACATGGTATCTACGCGAATACAGGAAGACTTCAAAAAGCCTAATCCGAAGTCTGACAATAATGGTACTACATGCTCAAAGAAAACAATTGAAATATTAAAACTGAAACAAATACCACAAAGTCGATTTTGTGAAATTTATTATAACTTTATCACACATCAAAGCAAACTAATAGATTGGCACCATCAACATAGGGGCAACCCTTATTTAAGTTGCATAATATGAGATTCAAACACCAAGATGCGCAAATTCAAAATTTTGGATAAGAACAAAAACAAACCTTGATATTCTTCAACAAAGTAGGGTTAGAAAAATTCATCTACAGTAAAAGATTGAGCTGTTAGCAAAACAATGCTAGAAGAATAATCAATCAAATAAAATACAACCAAGATTAATCAATCAAATAAAATACAATCAAAGCAACCAATCCAATAAAATCCAAACTTAGAAAAAGCTTACTTTATTTCTCATAAAAGCCCTTCAAAAAATGGAGAAAATGACTGAACACACCTGATTTCTGCAAAAATAAAAAATAAAAAAATAAAAAAATAAAAGCTTTAAAAAGGGTTGGGCAGACGCATGAAGAGTTTCCGTCCAACTTGTACACTTGAATAGAATCATAAATAATCAAAGGGACCTGGAAGGCCAGAAGTAATTGGAAAGCGGCATTTGAAAACTCTGTTTAGAATTCCACTACAAGAGAAAGGCTGATTAGCGACCTCAAAATTGGTTGCAAATCGGTCGCCCAAACCGGATTTTGCGACCGATTTTGGCCAGACGGAGAACACCTTGTCGAAACTTTGTGACCAAATTGGGTTGGTCACTATTTTGACACTAACCTGCGACCAATTTCAGTTGGTTGCTTAAACAGCTACCATGTCGAGATCGGTCGCACACCGGTTGCACAATTAGGTATGATAATTAAAACAATTATCGGAAATAGGGTATAGTTCTGGTAGTAATTTTTTATCCCTTTCTGTTTTTATAAAGCTATTATTTAGGCTACTTGAAATAGAGTTCAAATTAATCCTAAAATCAGAAGAAGAAAAACAAAAGGCAGAAATTTGACTCATTAAACACCAACAATAAATAATTGGGAAATTTGTCATTGAATATAAAGATTGTTTCATATACATACACCAATTCACTCATCTAACAAATTGAACACCAATAAACTTTTGAAAATAAACCACAAGCTAAAACCAGATCTTAGTTGTCTTGCAATGTCTATGGCGAATCTCCTACATGCAGCAAAACCAATAATGATGCTTAGAACAGTAAAATAAATCATGGAACTTAGGCAAAAAAAAAAAATTGGTACTGGTAGATCTAGATTTATATAGATAGTGCAAACAAAACCTAGACCGGAGTAACAAATAGAACAAAGTACATATATTAAGTAAGGAAGTTAGATCTAACCTTCAAATTGTGAGCAAAGTGAGAAATCTTGGTGCGAATAGGTCATTTGGTTGCAGTTTTGAAACCAATCTTTTTTTTTTTTTTTTTTCTGAAACAAAGAATAACATTGCATTAAAATCTCAAGTGACCGCGGATATAAAATCCGAGGCCACAACATCAAGTACACTTGGTGGCCCGCTCTCAATCCACACTCTAGTCGAGTAATCAATCGGATCAAGATGAGATATTAGGTGTGCAACCCTATTGCTTGAACGTTTAACGTGATTAAAACTACAAGACTCAAACATACGGGAAAAATTAAAGACATCTAAAGAAATAAGACCAAAATAGCTAGAAGGAAAAGACGCTGGCTTTAAAACATTTATGAGTTGTAGGCAGTCCGTCTCCAAAATTACTCGGGTCGCACCTTGCTGCCACGTTTGTTGAAGCCCGAATAGCGCCGCCTTTGCTTCCGTCACATTCGGATCCCACATCTCCTTCACTTGACAACAAGCAACCCGCATCACCTCCCCCTCACTCACTTTGATCACCGCACCTAAACCCGACACCGTACCACCCAAAACTGCCCCATCGGTATTGATTTTAAAGACTCCCAACGGCAGCAGCCTCCACATCTCGTCCCTCCCACTACCCTCTCCCGGCTCCCTGCCCTCTGCCCCGTCCCCTTTCGCCTGCTCAAAAGCGCGTAGGTAGCTCAGCGCTCCGTGAGCTACCACTTTGCCATTGTGCACAAAACTGTTCCGAGCATTCCACACCGACCACCCAACCACTACCAGCTCCTCCACTCTCCTCTCCTGCTCCCGGAACCAGCTCTCCACCAGCCTCCTCCCCGAGGAGCATTCGCTCCACGGCTCCACATCAATGCCAGCCACTGACCACACGCACGCAGCTTCCGGACACAACACCAACACCAACACGCGTGCACCTCATCTTCCACGGCCACTCCTCATATCGGACACGTCAAGTCCGCCTCTTGTATACGCTTTTGTATATTAACTCTTGTCGCGATCTCCCCTTTGCCCAGTCGCCATAAGAATGAACGGATTTTCGGGGGGATGTCAAGCTTCCATAACGACGACCACCATTTCGCTTCACCCCTCCTCTCGCTGCACCCCTCATCCCCTCCTGCTAATCTCATACGATTGCGTACAAAATGGTACCCTGACTTCACAGTATACTCCCCTCCCTCACTATAGTGCCAAATCAAACGGTCTGATCTCGCCTCAGCTCCTAAGGGAATACCTAACACCTCATCAGCCGCAAACTCCAATAATCTCTCCCGCACCACATCCCTCTTCCACACCCTCATTTCCTCATCAATCCACTCCTCCAAAAGGCAATCATCCCCATCTTCTTTCGGCGAAATAAGTTTGAAAGACGGCCCTTTTCTCGTCCACTTATCACCCCACGCCCGAATACTCCTTCCGTCCCCACCATCCACCTACATCCCTCCAATAGCACCTCTTTTGCCCCGACTATGCTCCTCGAAGCATAACTTGGATGGTGACTCATATTCGCCTCAAAATAACTGTCCTCTGGAAAATATCGAGCTTTCAACAGCTTACTCGCCAATGCCTCCAGGTGGGTATATATGCGCCACGCCTGCTTCATCAACATCGCTTCGTTAAAAGCCTCAATGTGTCTGAAACCCATACCCCCCTCCTCCTTAGACAGACATAATTTCTCCCACGGCACCCAATGAATCTTCCCACCCCCTCCTTAGCTGTCCACCAGAAACGAGAAATGAGCGAATTGATTTCGTTGCAGAGACTAGACGGAATCTTGAATAATCCCATGTGATAGGTAGGAATCGCCTGGGCCACAACCTTTATTAGGATCTCTCTACCTGCGAAGGACACCATCTTCCGCTTCCACCCTTTCAACTTCTTCTAAACCCGCTCCTTAATCGTTTCTAAACGTCATACACTATTCCTCCCCACCACTCCCGGTTACGCAAGGTAACGCTGATGGACCTCAACTAGCTTTGCCTCCAACAACCCCGCTAATCTAATCCTCTCCCCCTCCTCTACATTAGCGCTGAAAGATACCTTCGACTTCTGCAAGTTCACCCTCTATCTGGAAGCTCTCTCATAAATCCCAATCAGCCGCCGCACACACTCAATATCGATGTCTCTTGCCAGACAAAAGATAATGCTATCGTTAGCAAAGAACAGATGTGAGACCACCAGTGCCCTTCTATATATCCTGACTCCATAAAGTACCTTCCTACCAATCGCTTTCGCCACCAAGCTCGACAACGCCTCCGCACACAAGATGAAAAGATAGGGTGAAATTGGGTCACCCTGTCTCAGACCCCGATGCGGAATAAAAGGTGCGCCTGGCACAACATTAATTAGCACCGTCGACTCCAATGTGGCTATACAACGCATCGCGCATAACCATCGATCTCCATTTTGCGCAGAACCCCATTTTCTTCATGACGGCACAAAGAAAAGACAACTTCACCCGGTCATAAGCCTTGTGATATGCTCGTGTTTGTCGCTATTTTTGGCTTGTTTTTAATGTTATTTTGGGATGTAATATTGGCTTTTGTGTTGTAATTCTCACGGAATTGATTTATATAACTTATGTGAGAAAATGGCTATTTAGAGCCCGTTTGTTAGAATATAAAATCTCAAAGAATGAATGCCAATTTTGATGTGAAGCTCCCATCTGAAGATTGAACACTTGTTGTGAGAGAACAAGACGTCTAAGGCGCAAAGCGGGGGGAAACGAAGCGTTCCGCGGTGTGATACGTGAAGGAAGCTGAAGAAGGGACCAGAAGGTTGTCCGCAGCGAAGGCTGGCGCGGTCCGCGGCTGGCTGACGGTGGACCGCGGAGAGCTGCGAATTACTTTCCGTATTTTATTGTTAGACTATATAATACCTAGGTTTAATTTTCATATCTTTTGCACTCAGACTTACTTTCACGGCTTGTATTGGAGATTTATGGAGAACTAATCTCCTAACTTGGTTTATTACGGATTGAAGCTGCAATTTATCGTCATATTGTGAGACTCTTCTTATCGATTCAATTGTGAGTAATTTCAATTCTCTAGTTTTAATGACTATATCTCATATTCGTTCTTGCTAGGAGTACTACTAGTTTAGGGCTTGTATGATTTAATTGCTTGGAAAAAGCAGCAACTTTATCTGTTTAATCGATTGCTGATTCAACGTTAGATAGATTAAAGGGAGAATTGATTTATTACTTGATTAGAACCGCGTGCGTTTTTGTTCGTTATTGTTGTTGATATTCTTATACCTAATTGCTTCTATTGAAATAGATTTAGACGTGTGATTTAGATTGATTAATACATAGGGTTGTTTAGATATGCTGATTCGTTCTAAATAGCTAGAGAAGAAGAATAGAAATCTTGATTTCGCAACATCGTGCTCACATTGATAGATAAGTGATTTTCTAGGATAAATTAATAAATTGTAGTGGATTGAAGTATGAAGCCAAGATTTGTCATTAATTGAATTCAACCTTTGCTTTCATTTTGTTCCGATTTGCTTAGTTATTACTACTCAATCAAACCCCCCTCCCCCCCTAATTGGTTACCCAATCGACGTTACATACATAGACATTAACTGATTCCCTGTGGATACGAACTTGCTTGCCCTACTAGGCTACTACATAGTTTTAGGATAAGTATTTATTTAATTTGGTGCAACCCACAATAATTGCCTACCACCTTGCTCATATCCAGCTTGAACCCCCGCATAGCATGTACCTCCACTATGATGGAATATCTCAAAAGCGATCAGGGCGTTATCAGTGATTAAACGCCCCGGAGTGAATGCACTTTGAGCTTACGAAACCACTCCAGGAAGGAAGATCTTCAATCTGTTCGCCAAAACTTTGGACACCAGCTTATAGATTACATTGTAAAGGCTAATCGGCTGAAACTCAATCATCATCTTCGGCTTATGAACCTTTGGAATGAGAACTATATTCGTCTTCTTTACCTCCACCATCGGCTTGTTTCCCTCGACTAGGTCGACCATGTATCGCACAATATCCTCCCCGACTATATGCCAGAATTTCTGATAGAAATTAGCATTCATCCCGTCGGGCCCGGGCGCCTTACTCGGACTCAGCTGTTTAAGGGTCTCCCACACCTCCTCCCCACGAACCGGCGCCGTCAGGTTCTTGTTCACCTCCTCCGACACACACCTGCCAACTCCCTCAAGTGCCTCCTCCACATCACTAATAGGAGCAGCAGTAAACAACTCCTCGAAATACGTCGTCGCAACTCTGCTAACTCCGCCCGGATCACCGACTCACACCTCATCACCTCCCATCAGTCTCGTAATCACATTGCCCCTTCTCCGTAAGGAAGCCTTCATGTAAAAAAATTGTGTTTCGATCCCCTTCCACAAAATTTGTCGCTCTCGAATGTTGCCTCCAATAAATCTCCTCCTTCAGCATCAAGTCATCCATGCATTCAAAAATCATTTTCCGTTCCGCTACGATCTGCCCACTAGGCCCACACCCATCGAGGAAAATAAGCCTCTCTCTATCCTGCTCAATCCTTCTCGCCAAGTCACCAAATTCCTCCCGACTCCATTTCCACAGCGCTATACTCACTCTTTTGATCTTAACTAACACCTCGGTTGCATTATCAAGATCGGTTCCACCCCTCCAGGGCTCTTGGACAACTTGCGCACAACCAGGAGACATCACCCATAGCTCTTCGACCTTGAAATTCCGCTTTCTCCTCGTCTCACCTACAAACTGCTTCAAACTAATTGGAATATGGTCCGATCTGTCTCTCTGCAAGTGATAAACCGCCACTTGAGGGTGGCGCAAAATCCACTCCAAACTTGCTACTGCACGGTCTAAACGCCCAAAAACATCGTCGGGCTTCGCCCGCTTGTTCCACCAAGTGAAAACATCTCCATTATAGCCCCAACCCTTTAGTTCGCAATCATCCAACACTTCCCGAAATTCGTCCAACTCTCTAGGATGCCTCAAAGGACCACCACGCGTTTTTTCGTCAAAAAGAATCTGGTTAAAATCCCCCACCACTAGCCATGGTAGGTCCTAAACACTCCTAATATCTCGGAGCAGCTCCCACGAGAGATGTTTTTCCTCTCGCTCCGTCCAGCCATAAAACGTTGGAAGGCGTCATCTCTCAGCACCGAACAACCCCACGACCTCCACATCAATGTGGAGAGCCGAGTAGCAGAGCACCTCTATATCAATCCCTTCCCGCCATAAAATGGCCAGACCACCACTCCGCCCCCCTGAATCAGCGTACACTCCCTCGAACTCGCCCAGCCTCTCAGCAACCCTTTCCATCTCAACCCCACTCAATTTTTTTTTTCCACCAACACAACCATCTCCGGTCTCTCCCTCCTTAGCAACTTTTTCAAGCTAATCATTGTCGGGGAGTTGCCCAAACCCCGGCAATTATAACTTAACAGACTCATTGTGCCCGGCGGGGTTGCTCTCCTGCAACCTCCACCGATACGATCTCAGTTGACAAGTTTCCGGACTCTTCGCTCGCCTTGGGTTTCTTCATCGTCAATGGTACAACAACATCCTCATCAATATCCATCAACATATATTTCGGCTTTCGACCCTCCGCATTGTCCTTCGACTGAACAGTCGATGAACCCTCCCTTGGAATCCTGTGGAATTTCCGGCCCCCTTTCCTGCTATCACTCTTGCCCTCAACGAACTTCAAGTTAGCTAAATCCTTATCAGGGTTCTCCTTGCTCGGTCCCAACTGCCCCTCACCCTCGACTGCCCCTCACCCTCGACTGCCCCCGTAACTTCCACCCTCACTGTCGTTTACTCCCTCTCTCTCTTTTTCGACTCCCCACCTCCCCCAACTGCCCCCGACTTGCTACTCCCTCCATTCTTCACCAACCACGTGGGAACAGAGTCCCCCAAAGCTGCTCCACCTAGTCCCTCCTCTAACTCCCTCTCCCCAACCACCATACTGTAACACCCCGACTCATCGACTGAGCCGGAAGTAGTCACCTATGGCAGCTCGCCAAGCTGCGGGCTGACCTTACAGACCAACACGGGTCCTTTCGGCGCATTTTGACCTCACTCATGCGCACCCTGAGAAACGTCCAAGGAGGTCACCCATCCTGAAATTTCTCTCAGTCAAGCACGCTTAACTGTGGAGTTCTTATCACATGGGATTCCTAAAAGAAAAGTCGACTTTGTTGGTATGAGTAGCACTATCAATCCTTTTAAGCACATCATATGAGCCCTTAATCTCTTAAGAACTTCCTCTGTAATTCGGGGTATTACACATACTCCCTCGCCTCTGCTCATCATAGTCATTCTCCGAAAAATTGATCTTTCTGGTCGTCCCCGCAAAGACCTTGCTTTTAAGCGCTGTGAAGGACTTCAACTCCTCCAACTGGCGTCCCCTGCCCCCGCCGCGGAGATGCTCTAATCCACTCACCTCACCTTCTCGAATCCCCCAGGTCTTCTTCCGCATTGGGACAATCCCTCTCAGTGTGATCAAGCAGCCCACACACAAAACATAAATGAGGAAGCCTCTCATATTTAATGTTGATCCAACATTCCTCCCCCTGTTTATCAAGCGCTCTAATTGAACTCCGCAACGGTTTGTTCACATCAACCAGCACCCTGACTTTCCTCGATCGCTCCCAATTCATCTGGATTTCCTCTACCTCCAGTACCTGACCGATGTTTGACGCCACCGCTCTAACCGCCCTTTCCGACCGGCAATTGAAAGGGAGATTATAGAGACATATCCAAAACAGGAAATGATCAATCCGAACATCATTGGGTTGCATCGAATAATCGAAATTCATCAACAATAATAACTTATTCCCAAAATTCCAAGGCCCCAATTTCATAATCCTATCTCTATCACGCGCAGTAAGAAATTGGATTACGATAAGACCATTTTCAATTGGGAAAAAAATAACCTTGCTTCCCAGCCCCCAAGCTTCTGCTATCGTCTTCCTCATAGCTTCGAAATTGAAAGATCGGACAGAATGGATCTTCCTCAGCAACAAGAATTGGTTCTCCGAAACCTCATTTTCGTCCTCCAAATCGCCCAAACTCACCGCTTCTTCATCCTCCTCCACCGTGAGTGATAGAGAGGAGCACTTTGCAATCAGGTCATCTGCCATCAAAGAACGTAGAAAGGCCAAGAAATAGGAGAAGGATAATCACTCAGAATAGAGGGATTAAGATTTACTCTAACTTTTCGCGTTTAGGGTTTATGCGAAGAGAAGAGAGTCTTTTTTATGATGCTTTAATTCTAGTTAGTTTTGAGACCAATCTTGAGTTGGTCGCTAATTAGCAACTAATTTTTGAAAGCAATACTACTTGGTTTCATATTTGCGCCGTGAACATATTAGTTGCTAGTTAGCAACTGATTTTCAATTGCTTGCAAAAACTGGTCGCTAATCAGCCTATTTCTTGTAGTGCTTGGTCATGAGGTGGAACAAAAACGATGCGGGAGAGGAAAAGACGAAGATTGTGAGGATCAATTTAGAGGCAACAACTAAGATATGACATGGTTTTTTTTTTTTTAACACGTGTGCGAAAACTCTAGTACATCGCTATGTCAGTTGTGATATTAGACTGTTATAAGTTATGTATAGAAATCTGAAAACCTAAAAACAAAAAAATAAATCAACAAAATGATGCAGGTGCAAGAAGCTCGTAACTTTTTATTTGTTAGAGCCATAATTTGAGTGAAGGAAGGAATGACTTAACTGCTTAAGAACTTGTTAGCCACCTAATGAAGACGATTAGAGAAGAGATTTGTAACACCCAGTGATTGTGGAAAATGATTTATGGAAAGTGGTTTGTCCCTAATTCGGAAAATTAAGACTCATCATACTACCAACAAAACCTTCACCTTTTAGAGCCCATGAGAGGATATACGGGCTGGCCCAAGCCCAAAGGAGACTTCCTATCTTGTTGGGTTATGTTGCGACGTATAATGGTTAGGTTGTTACAAGATTAGTAAGAAGTTAATTATTACGGTTCCCAACTAACAATGGAGCATTGAAATTGTTTCTATAAGGTGTAAGGAAGATCTGAGAATGCCCATTAGGAAGGGTTTGCTTTTGAAAATCAAATAAGTGAATTGCTTAACCATGTGCGACAACCTTCTTGGCCTCAATCCCCACATTATTTCCTCCAGGCTCCAGCCAAACAATAAGCAAAATAGTATGAATTAGCCAATCATAACAACTTGAAGTCAGTAGCAGCAATTGTTGACTAAAATCAAACACACAAGCAAGCTGCTCTCCAAAGTGGACAAGAAAAGGCTTAAACTATGCACTAACTAGCTGATATTCTTCATTATCTTACACGGCCAATCTTAGCATCACAAAGCAAGATAGCTATTCATTCTTAATTGCATAAAAAGAGGTTGAAAAGAAAAGGCAAACATGCTGCAGATTGAAGAACAATTATGTCATGAAGTGTAGCAGGTCTATGAAAGTATAATGTTATTATTAGCTTTAGTATTTTCTATTATATTTGCTTTAGTATTTTCTATTGTATTTGCTTAGCTTATTTATACTATTATTATATTATTCATCTAAAAATCAAGGATTTTTTGTCTAACACTACCTAATACAACGTATAAATTGTGAAACACTACCTAATAAATATATTTTTGTCTAACACTACCTAAGATAACGTATTTTTTTGTCTAACACTGCCGCAAATGAGATTTCCGTAGAAATAAAGTCAACTTATCGGTGTGGACTTGCCCCGAGCAATCTTGACCATGCATTAGTTAGATCTAATGGTCTACAATGTAAGACTATAAAGGAAAAACGCTCATTTTTTCTCTCCTTCCCCTACCCCATCCTTTTCTCTCTGCTCTCTCTCTCCTTCCACAACGGTCACGGATTCACGGCACCACCACATAGCCTCCGCCACCCCCACATCATCTAGTTAATGGATGGCCAAGATTGATCAAGCGAGTCTACACAGGTATGTAGACTTTTATTTTACCGAAATCTCATTTATGGTAGTGTTAGACAAAAAATATGGTATATAAGGTAGTGTTAGACAAAAAAAAAATTTATTAGGTAGTGTTTCATAATTTGTACGTTGTATAAGGTAGTGTTAGACAAAAAATCCAAAAATCAATAATAATTTACAAGAAGTTGGTGGGGAGCCGAGATACGATCTGAGCCCCCACACCCTTTACTATGGAAAACCCAATCCTAGTAAAAATATGAGCTGCACCCTGCGCACCGATATCCTGCGTCCTCGAGAACTGCTGGATCCGCTTAAACAGAGCAAAAACTGTGGGCTCTAACTACCTCAAAGAGGAGAAAGAGAAGGCAAGGGAGCCATAACCCAAAGCAGCGCACATCGCCTCATACTTAGCACGCTTACGATAGGCCGCTTCCTACACCACCTAACCTGTATCAAAATCCATCAATCCCGTATGAGTCAAGGGCGACGACCCAGTCAAATCGACGCAGACGTTGCGCCCTATATCCCAAGAATAAAGCAGCATGTCTGATGGGTGAAGAGGTCGGCCATCAGCACCAATCATACCAATGTCAACCTCCTTTCCAAGGAAGATCTCTTACCGATAACAGATGTCAACCAGCGTGTCACGAAGAGCATTATGCCGATGTTTGACCCCAACCACTCCAGTACACAACACAGCATGATCCCCGAATATATCACCCACAAAAACCCGAGAGCAAGCAGAGCACGAGTGATCCATGGTGAATAAAGGCACCCCCAAACGGTAGCAAAGCACGCAACGATAAGTACGACCATTCATATATAGTCTGACCCAACCCAGAAATAGGGACCACCCTAAGCCAATCAGAACTGTGCGCACCCTGCTGAGAACTCCACAAAGCCAATTGACGCGGTGTCAAGGAATAAATAGACGCGGCATCCCTAGCGACCCGAGCGAAATACATATCTGCCAATCTTTTCATAAGTCTGGGGGCAGTGATTTCACCAGGATTACCCAAGATATCAACCTCTAAAGTCCGATTAAAAACACCAACGACATCAGCAAACGCAGACCCCAAAGAGACGACACTAGCATGACGAAGAAGCTTAGAGTGCAGGTCAGCAGACTGAAGTCGCGACGCTAAAAAAGCATAATAGACAGCATCCCCGACCGTATAAACACCTAGTCCTCCGAGCGAAAAAGGCAAGGTAGCGAGCCTCCACTGCCAGTCACCAAAACTTGGACCAGAAGCAACGACGATGCACTCTAAGGAAGAGCGTAGGGCAGCATCAAAAGCTAGACGGGCCGACTCAAAAATACGCGGCGCACAAGTACGGAGGGCGAAATATAGCTTAGAGACCCCAGTGCAAGCTCGAAAAAGTTACAACTCGCTCTGAGGATCGTTAAGCTTAGCAACCGCGTCCATGAGCTCAATGGTCTTAGTCACCCTCTGCATAACCATTGCACTACAAAACTCAAAATCGACACTGATAGGCCCACCTAATAACTTGACCCCAAGGAGAGGCCTAGCAATATTAGGAGGGAAGACACCAACGAACCGGCTCCGCGGATCCTCTGTTTAGTTTCATACATTATTGTATCAAGTTGTAAGTTTAGTTTTCACTTATAAATAGGGCCATCGTAGCATTATAAAAATGAATGAAGGGAAGAAAAAACAATAGCCCAAACATATGAAAATTCTTATCAAAATCTTTTTTTTTTTTTTTTTTGTTATTCGAATGGGTTGCATCTATTAGAGTTTAAATCAATCTTGGTTTAGTTTATATAAGGGAGGTTAACTTGAATTATCTAAACCTAGCTCTTGGATGATGTTTAGGAGTGCATCAAGAAGCAACAACCACTATTTCTTATGGTGGTACCCAAGATTATACTTTGATCTGCTAAATATGATTTTATATATATA
>JBBYHQ010326473.1:0-14857 GCA_038382645.1 Spergularia azorica
ACCCTGGACGGATGTTCCATGACCTGTGACAATCACCTGATCTTGAACAAGAGACCCTGGCATAACTTCGTGTATGCATGGCAAACTTATCCTGGAGATAAATTTCGGCCTTGTCCTACTAAAAGATGTTCGCCTGATCTTGCAAAATGCAGGCATGGTCAGATGATGCGAGACAGGCTGATCATGTAAATAGATGCCAATCTGAACCCTGTCGAATGAAGACCATGTTGGTCGGACAGGCAACTCCAGCCTAATCTTGCGTTAAGTTATTAGGCTGATCTGGTATCGGAAGCCCCGGCCTGATCTCGTGGATGGGCGATGGGCTGAAACCTGTAGAAAGGGGCCAGCCTGGACCTTGTCGGATGAAGGTCAGGCTAGTATGACAGAAGGAACTAGCCTGATCCTGCGTAAGAATGTTGGGCTGATCTTCTAAAGGAAGTTCTAGCCTCATCTCGTGGATGGGTTGATTCCTGCAAATAGGGGCCAGCCTGGACCCTGTCGAAAGAAGGTCAGGCAGGTCTGACATATAAAGCTAGCCTGATCCTCCGTAAGGATGTTAGGCTAATCTTTTTTAGTAGGCCCCAGTCAGATCTCGTGGATGGGCAGTGGGCTGATCCTGTAAATAGGGTGCAAGTCTGGCTCCGCTGAAGGATGCTCGACTGAACTCTTGGAAGGAAGCCCTGGCTTGATCTCGTGGATCCTCGGCGAGCTGATCTTGTAAATAGATGTCAGTTTGGCTCCGCTGAAGGATGCTTGACTGAACTCTTGAAAGCAAGCCCCGGCCTGATCTCGTGGATGCAAGGCAAGCTGATCTTGTAAATAGGTGTCAGTCTGGCTCCGCTGAAAGATGCTTGACTGAACTCATGGAAGGCAGCCCCGGCCTGATCTCGTGGATGCAAGGCTGGCTGATCTTGTGAATAGATGTCAGTCTGGCTCCGCTGAAGGATGCTTGACTGATCTCTGGGAAGGCAGTCCTGGCTTGATCTCGTGGATGCTAGGCAGGCTGATCCTGTAAATAGATGTCAGTCTGGCTCAGCTGAAGGATGCTTGACTGAACCTAGGGAAGGCAGCCCCGGCCTAATCTCGTGGATGCTAGGCAGGCTGATCCTGTAAATAAACGGCAGTCTGGCTCCGCTAAAGGATGCTTGATTGAACTCAGGGAGGGCAGCCCTGGCTTGATCTCGTGGATCCTAGGCAGGCTGACCCTGTAAATAGATGTCAGTCTGGCTCCACTGAAGGACGCTTGATCGAACTCATGGAAGGCAGCCCTGGCCTGACCTCGTGGATGCTAGGCAGGCTGAGCTTCTAAATAAATGTCACTCTGGCTCCGCTGAAAGATGCTTGACTGAACTCAGGGAGGACAACCCTGGCTTGATCTCGTGGATCCTAGGCAGGCTGACCCTGTTAGTCTGGCTCCGCTGAAGGATGCTTGACTGAATTCAGGGAAGGCAGCCCTGGCTTGATCTCGTTGATGTTAGGCAGGCTGACCCTGTAAATAAACGTCAGTCTGGCTCCGCTGAAGGATGCTTGACTGAACTCTTGGAAGGCAGCCCCGGCCTGATCTCGTGGATGCTAGGCAGGCTGATCCTGTAAATAGCTGTCAGTCTGGCTCAGCTGAAGGATGCTTGACTGAACCTAGGGAAGGCAGCCCCGGCCTAATCTCGTGGATGCTAGGCAGGCTGATCCTGTAAATAAACGTCAGTCTGGCTCCTCTAAAGGATGCTTGATTGAACTCAGGGAGGGCAGCCCTGGCTTTATCTCGTGGATCCTAGGCAGGCTGACCCTGTAAATAGATGTCAGTCCGGCTCCACTGAAGGACGCTTGATCGAACTCATGGAAGGCAGCCCTGGCCTGACCTCGTAGATGCTAGGTAGGCTGAGCTTCTAAATAAATGTCACTCTGGCTCCGCTGAAAGATGCTTGACTGAACTTGTAGATAGCAGCCCTGGCCTGATCTCGTGGATGCTAGGCAGGCTGATTCTGTAAACAGAAGTCAGTTTGGTTCCGCTGAAGGATGCCTGACTAAACTCTTGGAAGGCAGCCCTGTCTTGATCTCGTGGATCCTAGGCAGGCTGACCCTGTCAGTTTTGCTCCGCTGAAAGATGCTTGACTGAACTCAGGGAAGGCAGGCCTGGCTTGATCTCGTGGATGCTAGGCAGGCTGACTCTGTAAATAAACGTCAGTCTGGCTCCGCCGAAGGATGCTTGACTGAACTCTTGGAAGGCAGCCCTGGCCTGACGTCGTGGATGCTAGGCAGGCTGAGCTTCTAAATAAATGTCAGCATGTCTCCACTGAAGGATGCTTGACTGAACTTGTATATAGCAGCCCTGGCCTGATCTCGTGGATGCTAGGCAGGCTGATTATGTGAACAGAAGTCAGTCTGGTTCCGATGAAGGATGCCTGACTGAACTCTTGGAAAGCAGCCGCGGCATGATCTCGTGGATCTTAGGCAGGCTGATACCGTAAACATATGTCAGTTTGGCTCCGCTGAAGGATGCTTGACTGGCCTCTTGGAAGGCAACCCTGCCCTGATCTCGTGGATGCTAGGCGGGCTTATCCTCTCTTACTCTAATTTTTCGTTGACGCTTATATTTTATTCGTCATTGTGGCTCTTTAAGGTTTCTTAGGGATCTTGCAACCTTAGCATGCCTTTGACATAACAAGATCTTAGTCTCGTGTTATCCCTAACCTGCTTGGCATTGGGCATTTGGCCTTAGCCTTACCCATACTTTTAACTTACACTGGCTTTACCCTGGTAGGCGTATTAACTTTCAAGGCTGTGTGCTCTATTTCTATTTTTGGGGACTTATAATTTGATACTCGTTTATTTAGGTCCTCAATTCCAATATTGTTATGGTGGCTATCCCGTAGGACACTATAGTGATGCTTTAATTTGTAGTGGACCAGACCCCTGACCCTAGCCAGGACCCTTATCAATGGTTGTGGTTTTATGGGCCTTAGCTTGCTTAACCACAACCTTTCACCGGCCTTAATCGTTTTGTGGCCTTAGCTATGTGATCCGGCCTTAACCGGACATTGGGCTTTGCCATATTCTTGTCTTGCTCTGCTTTTGGCCCTGTGTGTACGGCTTTATCTTACCCATACATTAGCGTTATCAAGGATTTACCCTGGCGTTTATGCTCCAACTATGCTCTTTCCAACTCTTCGCCTTTAACTATTAGTCTTGTAATCTCGCAATTTGCCTTGATATTTTTTTCCCGATATCTCATGCCCCTTATTCCTTTTTGTCGTATGCGATGAAAAGGAAATACAAGCTTCGGATCTTTGGGCTCATGTCTTTAATTTCAGGTGCTTTCCCACTTTCGCGTTGGCTGCGTCTCCTTCGATACCCTGGAAGCTGCAGCGTTGAACTCGAAGCTTATATAAGGTAGTCCTGGCCTTATCTCGTGGATGCTCGGCAAGCTGACTTTGAAAATAGATGTCAGCCCTGACCCTGTCGAATGAAGGTCAGGGTGGTGGTCTCATAGATGAATCTAGCCTGACCTTCCGTAGCCCCTGCCTGATTTCGTGGATGGACGATTGCTGATCCTGCAGATCGGTGTCAGTCTAGTCCTGCTGAAGGATGCTTGACTGAGCTTGTTGAAGGCAACCCTAGCCTGATCTCGTGGATGCTAGGCAGGCTGATCTGTTGTGATGAACTTAGTACTTTCTGCTTGAGTGAGTTAATTACTCACCCTGGCGGGATGTGCCAGGGTTAAACAGCTTTCTCCTTGGTTCTCTTTCGAACTATAATTTTCCAGTCATTTTGCTCACCCTGGCGAGATATGCCAGGGTTAAACAACTCTCAACCTGGTTTTCTTTTGATCTTTAACCTTCCCTTTGGCTACGTGGGGGGTCAGGCTCTTTTGACCCTTCCCTTGTTTTAACTGGACGTGGCTAGACTTATCTTTTGGCCTTAGTCGCGAATTTACTCTACTTTGGCCTTGGTCTTGGCCTTAGCCAACTTCCGTCCTAGCCTTGCAATGGCCTTGACAGGATTCTGGTCTTTGTGACCTTAGACCTTGATCTAATTTCCAACTTTGGCCTTACAATAGCCCTGGTTGGTTTATGGTCTTTATGACCTTTGAACTTAGTCAACTTCCCAATCCTGGCCTTACAATAGCCTTGGTTGGTTAAGCCCCCAACCCTGGCCTTAGCCCTAGTCGGTTTATGGTCCTTGTGACCTTTGACCTTAGTCAGCTTCCCAACCCTGGCCTTACAATAGCCCAGGTCGGCTAAGCCCCTAACCCTGGTCGGTTTATGGTCCTTGTGACCTTTGACCTTAGCCAGCTTCCCAACCCTGGCCTTACAATAGCCCAGGTCGGCTAAGCCCCCAACCCTGGCCTTAGCCCTGGTCGGTTTATGGTCCTTGTGACCTTTCTTATCCCTTACTGTACATGGTTGGATTTTATGTGGGGCTCTTTATTTGGCTGCCTTTGCTTATGCAGGGCCTGTTGGCTGCCTTTGCTGATGATGGATATGGAGGATGCCCTTGCGAAATCAGGGCCTGACGGCTGCCTTTGCAAAGTCAGGGTTGCCTTCTCGGAAAGGGTCTCGAAGGGATTAGATAGTGGATCTTGTCACTGCCAGTTGTTCTTTCCCCCTTATCCTTTCTCTTGGATCAAACTGTTTGAAGTTTGCTCCTTTTTCCAATGGATGGACTTAGGCTCGATTAGATAGTGAACCTTGGCACCATGAATTGCCCCTTGGTCGAGGATGTGGCTCGCAATACAATAAATCAATGTAAGCCCATAGACATCCAATTCAAGTGTGGTAAGTAAACACAATATTTACTTTATAATGCACTTAAAAAGCATATGACACATGTTTTTGAAAGACATTCCGCTTTAAACATGCTTTTCCATCTCATATTGGGGCGTTAAAGTATTTAGAGCCTCAAACTCGCCTCTAGAGGCGTTTTTCTAGGGTAAATAAGTCGCAAATCCCCTTCGAGTCCACTCGAACACATTCCTCTTTTATGAACGGTGGCCTTAGCCTAGCTGTCGGCCTTAGCCCAACCATTAGCCTTAGTTATATTCTTCGTCTAGCTATCGGCCTTTAGCCTAGCTTCCGGACTTTCGATACTTGTTGGCGCTCTTCCTTTGACTTTGTTGACAAATGCAATTTCAGCCTGATGTTGCCCGCTAGGCTGGATACTGCTCCGCCAGGCTAGTCGCTGCTCTGCCAGGCTTGATACTGCTCCGCCAGGTTGATCGCTGCTCTGCCAGGCTTGATACTGCTCCGTCAGGCTTCTCTGCCAGGGTGAATGTGGCTTCGCCAGGCGGGTTGCTGCTCCGTCAGGCTATCTCTCACTCATAGGACGCTCAAATATACCAGATCAAGTAACTTTTGCGAGCTAAGGAGTCTACAAACATACTTATGCGAGTAGATCTGAGAATTCGTGAGTAGAGACGGAGATTAAACACATGTATACTCGACCTCTACGAAATACCAATCTTTTGACATGGCTAGCTTCTCTTTAGGAGTTGAAGACGTTGAAATGGCTTCTTGCTGGCGTTCCCCACAGACGGCGCCAATTGTTCCGGTGTGAAATGAACAACAAGGATTTGTAGAAGGATGGGAAGACTCCCTGAGCTTGCCTCGGGAAGGAGGCCCTTGATCTGACCCCTACAAGAGAAACGTAGCTATCCTCGGGGGTGTGTCCGAGGAAGACCCCTCCGATGGCTAAGTTAGATGTAGTATTTTGTGTGTAGAGGGAGAAAGTAGAGAGAGAGTGGAGAGTTCCTCCTCCAAATGTGTTGCCTTCCTTTGTGCCCCCATGGGGGTATTTATACTACTCAAGGCAAGTGGCTCCATGACCCGTGCATGGCACGTGCGGGCTTTAGGCCTTTTGGACCCAAGTTGGGTCTTTTGGCTCTTTATCTCATTTCGGCCCATTTAGTGTAATCGGACTTTCACGCCCCAACACTAGTGAAACACATGAGCACATATTGTTCCAATGTTCCTATTCAAAAATGTGCTTGGATTTGGTTAGACAATGGAGTGGAATAGCTTTCCCTGACACTAATACTTTCACTTGGTGCGCAAACAAGAGAATGCAGAGCAAGTTGCAGGAGCAGTGGTATGCAGTCTAATATACCATATTTGTATGGCAGGGAATAAGTGTAGAATCGAACAAGTGTTATATCATCCGAGAAACATCTGCAAAATGGTTACTATGGAACTTAGAAATAGAGTTAGATATGTTGTAAAAGATTGTTCTACCAAGGACAACCTCTGGCTTCAAGCTAGAGGAGTTGTGTAATTCTGTTTGAATGACTCCTTATAGAGTCATTAACGGCACTTTGCAGTTTTAATAAAAAGATTCACATTTTATCAAAAAAAAAAAAAATTACCTAGTGTTACAAACTCCCCAACTTAAAGAACGCAACGTCCTTGTTGCGCCTTAACCAAACCATACCAATATCAACACAGGCCCAAGATCTCCGCCGCTAGACGGCTGGCCTGGGCCTTACCCCAGCACGCGGTCGCAGGGTTGCTCTGGTACCATCTGTAATAGTCTGATCCATCATACGTCGCAACACAACCCAATAAGATAGGAAGTCACCTCTCTAGCCCGAATTTGCTCTCGTAGGCTTTAAAAGGTGAAAGTCTTGGTGGTAGTATGATGGTTGAAATCTATTATTAATTAATCATATGAGCCCTACTTTCCCAATGTGGGACAAACCAACTCCATAAAATACTATTCAAATTCCGTGGTTGATCCTGTGGTCAGGAGTGCCCAGGTCAACAGCATAGCGGGGGAAAGATCCTGGAGTTGGACTATGGTTGGCTGCAAGGCGCAACGAGGACGTTGCTGTCTTAAGAGGGGGTGAGTGTAATACCCTAAATTTCAGATAAAGATTATAACAGATTAATGGCTCATATGAGGTGTTTAAAAGGATTGATAGTGCTACTCATACCAACAAAGTCGACTTTCCTTTTAGGA
Organism: Spergularia azorica; assembly: GCA_038382645.1. Classification (NCBI taxonomy): domain Eukaryota; kingdom Viridiplantae; phylum Streptophyta; class Magnoliopsida; order Caryophyllales; family Caryophyllaceae; genus Spergularia; species Spergularia azorica. The sequence goes on from JBBYHQ010326473.1 coordinate 6,949, forward strand.
AGCCCATGTGATAAGAACTCCATAGTTAAGCGTGTTTGACTGAGAGCAATTTCAGGATGACTGGCCTTCTGCGAAGTTTCCCAGGGCGCGCACGAGTGAGGTCAAAGTGCGGCGGAAGGTCGTGTTGGTCTGTGGGATCAGTACACATCCTAGCGAGCTGCCATAGGTGACTACTGTCTGCTCAATCGATGAGTCGGGGTGTTACAGTAATGTTACAGGCCCTTCCTATGTGTTGTAATGGAGAAAATGGGTTTCTGGGCGAAATGGACGTCCATGGTGATGCGGTGCATCGCTACAGTAGAGTCGAAGGTGTTAATTAATGGTGTGTCAGCTGCACCGTTTTATCCAGCAACGTGGACTTAGACAGGGTGACCCAATACCACCTTACCTTTTTATCTTGGGGGCGGAGGCGCTGTTGGGCTTGATTGCGAAAGCCATAGGCTAGAAGGCACTATATGGTATTCGTATATGTAGGAGGGCACCGGTGGTCTCACATTTGTTCTTTGCAGACGATAGCATCATTTTTTGTCGGGCAAGGGGCAGTGATATTGAGTGTGTGCAGCAGCTGCTTGGGGTGTACGAGAGAGCTTCAGGCCAGAGGGTAAATTTGCAGAAGTCAAGGTGTCTTTTAGTGCAAATGTAGGAGAGGGGGAGAGAGTCAGAGTAGCGGGGTTGTTGGAGGCAAAGCTAGTAGAGGTCTATCTGGGGCTGCCGGGAGTGGTGGGAAGGAACAGGTGTTTGGCGTTTACGACGATTAAGGAGCGGGTTTGGAAGAAGTTGAAGGGGTGGAAGCGGAAGATCGTGTCCTTTGCGGGTAGAGAGATGATCATAAACACTGTGGCCCTGGCGATCCCTACCTATCACATGGGATTATTCAAGATTTCGTCGAGTCACTGCAATGAGATCAACTCACTTATTTCCCGTTTTTGGTGGGGAGCCAAGGAGGAGGAGCGGAAGATTCACTGGGTGGCGTGGGAGAAATTTTGTCGGCCAAATGAGGAGGAGGGTATGGGGTTCAGACACATTGAGGCGCTCAACGATGATGTTGATGAAGCAAGCGAGTAAGCTGCTGAAGGTAAGTTATTTTTCGGAGAAATTTTTTTTTTTTTTGGGCGAATACGGGCCATCACCCAAGTTATACTTGGAGGAGTATAGTCGGGGTGAAGGAGGTGCTATGGGAGGGTTGTAGGTGGATGGTTGGGGATGGCAGGAGTATCCGGGCTTGGGGAGATAAGTGGACGAGGAAAGGGCCGTCTTACAAGCCCATTTCTCCGAAAGGCGGGGGGGATAATTGTTTGCTGGAGGAGTGGATTGATGAGGAGATGAGGGTGTGGAAGAGGGAGGTAGTGGGAAGTAGATTATTGGACTTTGAGGCGGATGAGGTACTTAGTTCCCTTAGGTGCTGAGGCGAGGCCGGACCGACTGGTTTGGCACTATAGTGAAGAGGGGGAGTACACGGTGAAGACGGGGTGCCATTTTGTTTGCAATTGAATGATATTAGCAAGAGGGGATGAGGGGTGCAGTGAGAGACAGGACAAAGCGAAGTGGTGGTCATCATTATGGAAGCTAAATGTCTGATACATACCAAAAAAGGGCATTATTTTCTTTTTAGTTTATTTATTTATATTTTGTCATTTACCTAGTTTGTTAGCTTACTTCCCAAGAAAGAAAGTCTACCTATATAATGGGTGTGTAGTTGAAGAGTCACTTAACAAATGAATTAATCAAATGTCTCATTTATGAGAATCCCTTTTCTGCAATTCCATCTTCTCCCTTGTCATTCATATATCCTAGGTGATTCTCAAGAACTCACCACATATTTATGATTAATTGAGCCTATTAACCTAGTGTTAAACAGCTTAAGTTTCTATCTTTATCGTTGTTTCGGTTATCATATTTTTGGAGCGTATCAATTGGTATCAGAGCCATTAATCCTCCCGACTTGTGGTTGAATTTGGTTTCTTTTACCCTTAATTTCCAGAAAATACAAAAAAAAAAAAAAAAAAAAAAAATTCATCTTCATTCCTCTTCCCAGAAAACCCAATCATCTTCAACCTTTATTCATCCGTTTCATTTTTTACCAACCCAGAAATCAGAAACTTTCCCAAATTAATCCCAATTTCCCATATCCATTCACCTATCTTCCTGTCGTCGTCCTCATCATCCAAAACCCAGAAACCCCAAAACTCAATTCCACCATTTTCAACCTTCAACCCAGAAAATAATCATAGAAATCTATCTACATACTTCATCATCATCATGCCTAGAAAGCTCCAATTTCAATTTCTGTAACCCTTCGCCGAAGCCCCAAATTTATCCCACAATTCCCGATTTCATACACCCATAAACCCCCGAATTCATTAACCATATTTCATCCTATCGACTCCCAGAAAACCCAATTTAATACAATCAGAAGGGAGGAAGTAATGAGTTATTATGAGTACTATGGCGTCTTCGATTAAATCCGAGGGTATGGCGGGTCTTTTAGAGGAATTTGAGAAGATGAAAGAAGCGTGTGCGATGTTGTTTGATGCATTCGAGGCGAGGGGCATTAAGGCGCCCATAGATGTTCGCAAGCTGCCTAAGTTGATTCCGAGAGGAGGTAGCCCGAGTCAAACTGTCGAAGATGTGATGGACGAGTCTGCCATCTCTGAAATTTCGAGTAGCATAAATGCTATACAAGGCGCACACCAAATGGTCGATGAAATGCGCGAGCCAATGTGCAATTCGAAGAGTTGTGTAACTGATGCACACCAGGTGTTCGACGAAATGTCTACACCAATTGTGAGCCCAATCGTAGTTCAGGCCGCTGATGATCGAGCTCTACCATCTCCTCTTGTCAAAAATGCGGTGGACGAGCTTCCAATTGCAGAATTTTCGAGTAGCAGAGGAGCTGTACAAGGCGCACACCAAGTGTTCGATGAAACGTCACAACCAAATGTGAGCCCGAGTAACGTTCCAATGGTTGTGGTCGATGATTTTGATACACAAAGGTACGAAAGTGGTGTTGTAGAAGTTGTTGGGTCATGCTTAATGTCTAATTTTGGTTTGGTTAAAGAAGCTCGGGAAGTCTTTGAATACCAATTTAGATGTAATTTGAAAGATAAGGCTTCTTTGTCGAGTGCACGCAACACGTTCGACAAAATGATTGAACCAGAATGTTGCTCAGAAGTTGTCCAAATCGTCAAAGCCAAGGTAATTGATTATCAGAGTGATAGTGTTGTTTTGAAATATGGGGTGCAAGGGCCTCATGCACATGAGTTGCTTGGCAATATGCTTCAAACCGATGCAGATGATTCCGAATCAGAGGGTCCAATTGACACTGTGTGCAAGGTGTTTGATGAAGTTCCTAGAGGTACTCTCAAAAGAAGCCCATCCAACATATAATTTTCTACGTAACCCTAAGGAAAGCCTCTCTAAGCTCAAGCATTATGTCTCGGGAATATATGGTCGAGAGGGCATGAGTTTGTCTGATTATTTTGATGATAACTGTGGTCCTACCACTCAGACTAAAAGCTCATACTCTAAGCACATGGTTACAAATTTGTGTCAATTCGATGATGGGTATTTTACTGGTCAGAGCATGAGAGAATTTGTGACCAATATAACAATTTTTGATCCTGGCAAGCTTCCTCTGGTACTAACGCAAGGATCCCAAGGTAATATAAGGTTGCTGACCCTTGATCGAAGAGATATTCTTATTACCTTGTTTGCTATGTTTGTGCTTAATGGTCAAAATTTTGGGTTAAGAACTGGAGGTTGGAGCACAGAGGGCATAGACTCTGCGCCTAGGGGGTGTAAGAAGTGTGCATCATGTTGCTATTATGTGCTAATTCCCGAACTAGGCATCTCGTTTTTGCTCATAAGCCAAGCTGGATTATGCCATTGTTTAAAAATTGTTCCTTATCTTGAAGGACTATTCAAGTCCTTTATCCATGGTGGATTCGGGGATAATGAGCAATGGTGTGTTGTCAATAGGCTATCTTTGAGATATGTTCCCTTGATCTTAATACATACACCCAGCGATGTATTCTTTTTGGCACACGAATCTGTTTTGACAGGAGATGCTCAGCCTTTGTTCTACACCCTTGCGGACAAGGGTGTTTTGAGGAGTAGGGAAATGGTAGAGAGAAATTTGGCAGAATTGAGGACAAAATAAAACATGGTAAAGCCGGGAAATACAGAATATTTGGATGTTCTTGCTAATAATATCTCTAAACTGATGATTGAGAATTTGAGAGTAGCAATTGTCGGAAACTTTCTTACAGAGGGTCTTGGAAATTATTCCCCTGTTCTTGTGGTGATGGTAATTTCTTTGGTCTTTGATTGCGGTGGAGAATTTTGTGTGGAAGGCGCGGAAAGAGTGAAGGATGGTTCATGTGATACAAGCAGCTTCACTTCAACAGCATCCATGAAATATAATTTTGCTGGTTTAGTGTTATTTCAATTGGCAAGGTACTATGGGCAGCGATATAATGGTGTCTCAGGCAAAATTCGACACTCTAATTCATGAGTCTGTTGTGGTATGAAGGCCAAGAGTTCAATAAGAGACTTGCTACGGGAGTGTACTCACAATGACTATCGAAGTTCAATGTTGTTTGAACCGGGCATCAATAACAAAAAGTCTCCTGATTATGCCTCTCTGTTTTGCTGTGGCATTGCTCTATTCATGGAAAGCTGCTGCGTTTTGGGCTCCATTGATCTGCCACAAATACAAGTGGAGCATTGTTGTTACACCATTCTTGTTTTTGATCCTGGTGGGTATCTCCCAGAATGTCACAGCTCGGAAAGCAAGCGGGTTGGTCTTGCAGCTATGGCCTTAGTTATCACCCTGAGGACAAGGGTGATTTTGAGAGGACGGTATTGATACATACCAAAAAGGGCATTATTGTCTTTTTAGTTTATTTATTTACATTTTGTCCTTTACCTAGTTTGTTAGCTTACTTCCCAAGAAAGAAAGTCTACCTATATAATGGATGTGTAGTTGTAAGAGTCACTCAACAAATGAATTAATCAAATGTCTCATTTATGAGAATCCCTTTTCTGCAATTTCATCTTCTCCCTTGTCATTCATATATCCTAGGTGACTCTCAAGAACTCACCACATATTTATGATTAATTGAGTCTATTAACCTTGTGTTAAATAGCTTAAGTTTCTATCTTTATCGTTGTTTCTGTTATCATATTTTTAGAGCGTATCAATGTCTCACCAAAAGTCTGTTCCTTCGTGTGGCGGCTGGGCAGGGTGGCGATTTCGACAAGAGTTAATATACACAAGCATATACTAGAAGTCAGGTGGCGTAGGCATGGTCGGTAGCTCATAATGCCCTGAGCTACCTGCGGTTTTGAGGAGGCAAAAGGGGTTGGGGATGAAGACAGGGGATCGGGAGCGGGTAGTGGGAGCGAAGATGTGTGGAGGTTGCCCCGACTGGGGTCTTTAAAATTAACACTAATGGGGCTGTATTGGGTGGCGCGGGGTCGGGCTTAGGAGCGGAGGGAGTGAAGGGGAGGTGATGCGGGTTGCTTGCTGTCAAGTGAAGGAGATGTGGCATCCGAGTGTGGCGGAAGCAAAGGCGGCGCTCCTCGGGCTTCAACAGGCGTGGCAACAAGGGGGCGAATCAAGTGATTGTGGAGTCGAATTGCTTACAACTCATAAATCCTTTGAAGTCAAATTCTTTTTCGTCTAGCTATTTTGGTCTTATTACCTTAGATGTCTTTAATTTTTCCCGTAGGTTTGATTCTTGTAGCTTTAGTCATGTTAAACGTTTCGGGTAATAAGGTAGCACACCTATTAGCTCACCTAGAACCGATTGATTACTCGACAAGAGTGTGGGTTGAGAGTGAGTCACCAAGTGTACTTGATTTAGTTGTTTCGGAAAATCATATCCGTGGTCGCTTGAAGTTTTAATTTTCTATTTTAACTAAGGTTAATTTTAGTGTGATTGGCACTAACCGACGGTTATTCGAGAATCACTGGGTACCATATGCACAAAGTTCAACTGTAGGGAAATCGCCAGCAAAGCCAAAAAGTACATGAGTGCCAAGTAGATTTTCCGAAAATAAAAAAAATCTTTCAAATTGGCGAACTTGCACAAATGGGTCGACGAAGGGTATAGCCGACTACTGCAACCGCACAAGTCGAAAAACCCTAGCCCAAAGAAGAAAGAGATAAGCGAGGGGCTTATCACTCGGCATTCCTACAACCGCCCTCCACTTCCGACTCCTGTAAAACGCTAGGGTTTACTTCCTCAGAACTCAAACTCAACATCAACAATGGTGAAGACCAAGAAAGAGAGTAAACCGAAGCATTCATTCGATACCAACAGAAGCAATGCGAGCAGCAGCAACACCCGTAGCGCCGCCACTGTGCGGCGTCTTAAGATGTACAATACTCGCCCCAAGCGTGATTCCAAGGGTAAAGTATTAAGTTATGATCTTCAGGACCGTACCTTGCCCGATACTCGCATTCAGCCTGATCGCCGCTGGTTTGGTATGTTATCATCCTCTAATTACTCAATTCGTTGGGAATTAACTCTTCGGGTGTCGGAATAGTCGCTCCCTTTTATCGCTGTTTCGACGGAAATGAAGTGCGAATAGTCTAATTAACATATTTGTGTCGATTTTTGGCTGATTGATTGTGGAATTTGTTTGGAGGCTTGTGCTTGAAGCTGAATTTATGTATAATGCACATCTGTCTAATACAGGTTTTGTGCACATTAGCTTGGGGGCATAGGTATCATCAGTATAAATAAATATATGATCTTTTTGAAAACGAGATATAGACTCTGCTAGCTGCTGTTAGACTCCTTTTACTTATCTTTACCGACAAATTGCGTGCATACGATGATGTTTTCCCGTGTAATATGATTGTAATTAAGATGGAGACAATGGGATTCGGTGTTTTCAACTTACAGGTTTCGCTAAAATCTGTTCAGTAGGCATCAATCATTGGGTTGGTTAAGTATGTGGGGAACAATTGAACAACCTTGTTTTGTGTGAGCAGAATATTTATGTTGCCATTTGACATCTTTGTGTAGGGAACACCAGAGTTGTCAATCAAAAAGAGCTTGAATTTTTCCGCGAGGAGCTATCGAGTCGGATGTCAAACAACTACAATGTGATATTGAAGGGAAAGAAGCTTCCGATGTCCCTTTTAACTGATCTTCCCAAGGTACGCATATTCTGTTAGTTACATGTGTATTCGTATGATATACAATTATTTAATTGCTCACGTCTCTAATTCGTTCATCTTCCCAAACTTCCTGGCTATATGTTAAATTTTTGGTCTATACATATCCTTGAATTGGCCATTAAGCTGTTCTTTTTTTTTCGCTCAAGTCCATGTAATGGTGTAATTGGCTAATGCTGGATATTTGAGGAAACAAATAAAAGCAAAGCTCCATGAAAGAAAAACTCTTCTGGAGTGGGTTGTAATGCCTCCTATTACAATAGAACGGAGCCCTATGTCTTTAGTCAATTAGCAGCCTTCAGTTCTTAGCGATAGGAGGAATCCTTGAGTCCTTGTCTGTTGTCTGAATATTTGTTCTCATTGCTATTATTATATTTATCTGTCAAATTCAGAAAATAGTCTGGATTACTCCAAGTAACCCCTTTTTGTTGATTCTATTTTTAATAGAAAGAAAGTCTCAGCTATACCACCCAGTTCAATACAAAGGTAGAATATAACAGCACAGAGTGCTAGCAGAGCTACTTTGTGTTTCCTGCCAGTTTTTCATCATCAACCTTTTCATTCCAGAAATTATCGTTGCACCACTTAAGTCATCTGAATTAAGTGCAATGAATTAGTTTCTAGTATGAATGTTCTATGTTTCGCATTTTCCAGTTAATTCTTTTTCTTTGGTCAGTCCCAATCAAGGCACGTGCAGCATATGGTTTTGATTCAATGAAC
>JBBYHQ010326491.1:0-14855 GCA_038382645.1 Spergularia azorica
CAAAATTTCTCCATGTTACTCTCTTTGATTGCCACGTGGAATTAGTTTTGCTTGCCTTTTAATAGTTCTATATAGATTAAAAGGGATTTTATGCACGGTAGCTTCGGGGTTTCAGAAGGGTATCCATGGGGTGTTCGAAATTCTCATTGTGCCCCCGAGATTTGCATTTTGCCAAAAATGCAACAGAAACTTTAACACCGTTAGTTAATTGCACGTATTAATGATTTAATCTATTAAACAAACCAAAAATTGAAAAATTAAGAAGTCCAGTGATAACATTTTGACATTTGCTCGATCTACTGGAAATTTAACCAATAGATAAGTGATCATGGAAATTCAACCAATAGATAAATGATGATAAGATAGACAGATAGTTAGCAGTTCTCGTAGAGTTCAAAGGTAAAAGCCCAAATGCGAATAATTGTACAATAAAATCTAAATACACAGTAAATGTCACCTCTTCAACATTGCACAAACTCTCAATCTGTAAGTCTAGGTGCTCTTGCTCAGACTACAAATCAAGAGCTCATATTGCGTTTATTTATCCCTAAAATCCACGATCAAAGGTATGCTCACATTATGTTTGCCGTCAGTCCAAGTAAGCCAACCCAACTCCTCGTCCTGTGAAGGATTTCTCACGGCAGAGACTTTAACACTGTAACTTAGCTTCTGAGCTTTCGCCGTAAACCTTAAGTTGAGGGGATCAACAGTCACCTCTGCTCCTTCTGGGTTTATAATTATAGCCGAATAGCTAGACACTGCGACACCCACATTGGTTAATGTTCTTGTCAATGTCAGTTGAGTTCTATTCACCTCCTTTTTACCGGGAACCACGACAATGGCCGGGTAATTCAGGTCCCATTCCTTGAGAGTGACCTCGGAACACTTCACAGTCTTTTTAGTTATGCCCATTATTTCATCCTCAGTATAATGCTCGCACAGAAAATCTGTATACGCTCTCACGTCGAGATCATAGGCCAACCCTGGGTCGTAAGCCTTTTCCGGAACAACATGGCCTGCACCAGTAGCCCAAACAGAAGCTTCAGTATTCCTCTCATCTAGGAAGCGCTTACCATTCTGGTAACGGTTATAAGTGGTGGTCATTAACGCTGAACGAATTATAGCTGGTGACCAATCCGGATGCGCTCCTTTTAAAAGAGCTGCAATGCCGGACACATGTGGAGTTGACATAGAGGTTCCTGAGATAATATTGAACCCAGACTTCCTAGGATCCTGTGATGAGTCCAACCCAGAGGGTGAAATATTGTCAGGCCAAACAGCTAAGATATCAACCCCCGGTGCAATTACGTCGGGCTTTAGCAAGTATTGAGTTTCATAAGCTGGGCCCCTAGAAGAGAACCACGCCACGACTGGGGCAGGCGCACCACGTATTGTAGTCCCGTGGAATACGATGGTGGCCGTGGGATTCTGAGCTGAGTTCATGTAGTCAATCAGCTTGTCATGGGCAGTTTTGGTGATGAGTAATCCAGGAATTAGAAAAGGATCGCTCCTTAAACCGTCAACTTCATGCCCAGAATTGGCAACAACTATACCCACCCCTCCGACCTGCTTGACAGCCAATCCCTTCTGAATAAGGCTACGACTAATAGCACAAATTACTATTTTCCCCTTAACCGACGAGTCTAAACTGCCGGGCTCGCACGTTGAGCCTTGCGAATCAACGATTGGAAAGTACTGTCTTCTTTTCCATGGCTTGCCAGTATATAGAGAAGCACCAGTGAAAATCTCGCCAGTTCCTAGGACAAGATCTGCACGGAAGAACCGGTCAATACTACTCGCCCCAACAGTGGTGATCCATGGGGCTATGTTTGTTGCGGTTTCTGAGGTAGGCCCGTCATTTCCTGCAGCAGCTGAGACAAAGATGCCTCTCTCTACAGCTGCAAAGGTCCCTATTGCGAGTGGGTCACGTGTGTAACTAACTGGGGTGGTACCAAGGGAGAGGGAGAGGATATCAACCCCATCCCTGACTGCAGTGTCGAGTCCAGCCAGTATATCGGATCCTGCACAACCGTCCTTCCAGCATACCTTGTAAATGGACAGTCTGGCCTTAGGGGCAATCCCAGTTGCTTCTCCTTTTGCATACCCAAAGAAAGAGGCATTAACGGCCCTCCCTGCAGCAATTGAAGCCGTATGAGTGCCGTGTCCATCATTGTCCCTGGCAGACCGCTCCTCTTTATCATCAGAACCTGCCATAGCCTGAAGTCCATCAGAGAAGAACCTGGCTCCAACTATTTTCTTGCTGCACAAGAAGCCTGTCCCTCCCTTGCACACTCCCTTGAAGTGGGCTGGAACAGGACCTAGGCCCTCGTCACTGAAGCTAGGGCTTTCAGGCCAAATTCCAGAATCAAGCATACCAATCACAACATTGGAATCTAAGTCAGATTCCTTTAACAGCCCTTTAGGCTTATGGTATGAATGAAGGCCAAGGAAATGGGGTGATCGAGTGGTCTGGAGGTAGTATATTTTGTCTGGGATGACTCCAATTACGCCAGGTTGCTTTTCAAGCAACACGGCTTGGTCCGGGGTCAATCTAGCCGAGAAGCCATGGAAAGCTGTTTCGTAAACATATAGGAAATCACTAGTGGATTTGCTACCTCCATCCTTATTCACATCAAACCCAATGCTGCTAAGAGTGTGCTGGTACCACTCTCGAAAATCATCAAACATAGAGGGTTTAAATCTATTTTCGACCCTGACTATGAAAGTTTGGATCCTACCATCAACAGCATTGTCTCCTAAACCAAAAGACGGCGAAGAGAAAAGGGATAATATGAAAAGAAAGGCGCAAACGGCAGTCATGGTACGGGTCTGAGGGTGAATGTTAATGCATTGGAGTACAAATGGATGCATCTTTATAAGCACAGCTCAAAGGGAAGAACCCAAAAATGAGGGAGATAAATCAAGGGGGAAAGAATTAAAGGAATGGCTATGTTATCTTTGATTAACTCTTAATGAAACCAAAAAACGTATATAATCATGATAAACATATTGACTGTTTCACACTACCAAAAACGGAAGTTTGAATGATAAAAGGGCAAGTTTTGAACAAAGATTATTATTCGGCCTAATTCATGCATATTCTTTGGATGCAAATTCTGCAAATAATGGAAAGTAAATGCAGGGGTTTCTTACATGTAAATATGATGATTATGAATCTCTCACCAAATAAATGTTCTTTCCGTTTATCTTATCAAATCACCAAAGTTATTCTGATTGATTGTTTCATGAGATTGCTCATGCATACAGTGCATAACCATTAACCAACATTTTTTTTTTGAGGTCAGATAACCAGCATAATAGTTAAACTTTGAGTCACAGATCAACTGCTGCTGAAATTTCATACCATTTTTTGAAAGAAAAAAAAAATCATTCTGGTTATCAATCAAGTTTACAGTATAGAACACCAACAAGTAGAAGATTTACAGGGGATTTGTATACTGAATAAAAATAAAAAGTCACCTGCATAATTGCGAGATAGCAGTTGCAGTGGCAGTGCAGGTTAAATGAGGGATATACTGTCTTAGACTTTGCACAAGGACATTATGAGCCCTATGGATGTACTTGTACAACTTTAAGCACAAGACAGTCATGCTCCTCCTTCGCAATGCTAAAGCTGTACATCTCCCCAAGGCGCCAATGGTTCTCTGTTGTAAAGCTCTTCCATTCAGGTCCATTTAGACGCAAATCATGTTTACATCTGTAGCAATGTACACACCACTCTCTTTTGTCCTGTACTTGCAACTTGACAAATTCGTGAAAGTATCCTTTCATGTATTGTTCCACAAAACTAATCGGAACATGCTTCAAAGTAGCACAATAGAAGACTGTATCAGTGCATATGTTAAACAGAAGATTAGATCCTAATCGAGGTGAAATATACTTCCTCCCTTCAAGTCCAACCTTCCCGTAAGTTAAAATTTCCTTTTTCCGTAAAACTGAGACAAGGGAGTTTGAACTTGCAGAAAGGTAGTACTCAGCTCGTCTCTGCTTAAAGGCTCACCAAGTAGTTCGCTGAGGAAATGTGACAAGCTCGCACTTGTATGGTAAAGGAGGCCTCACGATCAGTCACTCTGCCAACACTATGATTGATTGGCTTTAATCCTTCCATTCCTTCAACTGGACCCAGCTGCTCAGCCATGGGTTGATCATCATCATCATCATCATCATCATAGTCATCTTCTCTAGGAAAGGTGTGATCGTTTTTGCGAGGATAGTCTATCTCACAGCAGGATAAGTCAAAGATACAGACTTGGAAATCGCAATCTCCTAAATACTCAAATTCGAGAAAGTAGCCATATCTTATAAGGTTATGCTCCATAAATTGTGCCCACCCTTGACCAAAGTAAAGCTTGTTCTCCTTCTTTACAACTAGAACCTTCCAAGCAACCCCAGTGGGCACAGTTAGAGTGGCATTAGCATCCGCTGATATCTGATTCGAGAAATGTTCCGTGAATTTCTCAGGGATCCTCTGTCACACATAGCACAACCACAACAATTGTTTTTAAATTTGTACACCTTAGATAATTAGTCTACTTACAAACAACAAACTCACTCCCTAGTGCCAAGATCCATCCAATAACAATAAATGATCGACTAACTGAGACACGTATGGCTATGCTTGACAAAGATAAATAACAATTGACTGTGACAACCTAATACGAACACAAATCGACTGAGATGGGTTCAAATTATAAGCAGACAACAATTGAAAAGGTCGGAGGGAGTTCTAGCCAACAATTTGTTTGACTGAGACAGCCTAAAAGGGGTTAAAATTATAAGCAGACAACAAGAGCAAGTCAGCAACCAAAACTAAGCATTAGTCTCAAAATGATTCGGGGTCGGCTAACATGAACCATCATTTGGAAATTGGAATAGCCAAACATAAGCCTTTGTAAATCTTGTATTAACATATTATAACCTATAGGCTACATGAAATTAACAAGATGTAGCGGCTCATAATTAGGCCAACATTGTACAGTACATTCAAACAAACATTTTATGTTGGGTGCATAAAGAAGCGGCTCATAATTAGAACTACCACCATTTAAATTTACATTGGTGATATAAACAAGATGTAGAAATGAAATGAAATGCAATGCAATGCGATCAAAAATAAGAGAGAGAGAGAGAGACCAGCATATTTTGATCAAGAACGGCAGGAAGTATAATCTTGAAAAATCTGAAGGGCTTCTTCAGTCTTCCTTGAGACGCCATCCCCTTTCTTTTCAGGCCCTCCTTTCTCATCTCATTCTTCTTCCTGCAAATACACTGTTCCCCCCAAATAATGTTGATGAAACTGAAGACAATAATGAACTATTGCGAGTTTGCGACCTGTGGCTGTGACTTCTGACTTCTGAGTACTAAACTTTTTTAAAAAATTAAAAATTGAATCCGACCTAAAACGTAACCGAAATTTCAAAATATAGTAAATGCGTAAATTATTTAAGTCGTATGTCGGGGAATGACGCATCAAAGCAAATTTGTGAGGGCTTGATACTCAACTTTTCGATCTCTTGTGTAGGACCTCACATATGTGTTAACTTTGATCTAAATAAATGTAATGTACTCGGTAACTTTTTTACTTTTGAAAATAGTGACATTACGAGGATCTCAGTCCATGAGTTTGTGCTTGTGAGAGGTCTCCGATTTAAATCGTATGATTTTATGAGTCCCTTTTCTCAAGTCGAATTGCAACACATGGTACGAGAGGAATGTGCATCTATCATCCACGCTTCACGCCAAACGAACATTCGCATGAGGGGGCGTGTTAAGGTACAAAACCAATGATTGAGTCACTACTATCATTTTAAGTTTTTGATCAAAATAGTTTCGTAACACACTTCTTTAACGAGAGTTAGCACATTTAGATTGGTCTCATACTCTCATATATTAGTGTGATAACCGCACATCCCTAGCAATAATAAAAAGTTAAAAACTTGATTAACCATATCCATTCCTATAGTTTTGTATGATTCACAAGTTTAAGTCACAAACAACTTGTTTTATCATAAATTTACGACCGAATCGTTTTAACCATGCATCCTTGTATCGTAATTATATGGATGAAGCCCATCAAGATAAATTGAAAAACCCTAACCGTCACTTAGTTTGAATTCAATTTCAAACAGTATTACTGATACGTGAACGTGACAATGTGACATACGTCCAATGTTGTCGTTAATTAGGTGGGAAATTAATAAATTATGCAAAGCTGATTTTCCCGCCAAATAAACGTAAAAAACTTCCACCCTGTTCATTTCAAATCCAAGCAACGATATCTTGATCAATACTCATCAAATGTTGTCATCACTCCTCAGTTCTGTAAAGAATTCTGCGACACTTGGTAAATTACATGCCCAAATCATCGTTTCAGGTGCGACCAACAATGTTTATATATGTAACTTGTTGGTGAAGGCGTATATATCCTTAGGATTAATCTCCCATGCCCAGAAAGTGTTTGATGAAATCCCTAAAAAGAACAAATTTTCATGGACAATTTTAATATCTGGGTTCACAAAAAGAGGGCTTTTTGATGACGCTGTCGCTTCCTTTGCCGAAATGTTGTCGAGTGGATTAGAACCAAATGAGATCACTTTCTCAAGCATTTTGCCCGCTTTTGCGAATCTGGGTCTGAATTTGTCGGGCAAATCGGTTCATGGTTTTTGGGTTCGCCGTGGTTTTGAGCATAATGTGATTGTTGAGACTTGTTTTGTTGATATGTACTCCCGTTTCGGGTGTTTGGGTGTTGCGCATAAACTGTTTGATGAAATGCCTGAGAGAAATATTGTTTCTTGGAATGTCATCATATCTGGCTATGCTAGCAAGGGCATGGCTGGGGAAGCGTTACGCCTTTTTTATTTGATGCGAAAAGATGTGGGTTTTGTAGATCAACGGACTTTTATGAGCTTACTTTCGGGTGCTTCAAGTCCTGTTTGGGGTAGAACAAACTCTGCAATTCATGGTCTTATTATTAGGTTAGGGTATTATAATGAGCAGCATATTCAGACTGATCTTATCAATATGTATACCAGCTGTCACTTGATTGATGAGGCTCATGGTGTGTTTCGTGAAATGTCTATTAGTGACGTGGTTGCTTGGACGCTGATGCTAGAAGGCTTCTCGTCTTGTCAGCAGTGGAGTAAGGCGATTAAGCATTTTAGTGAAATGATGAGTGTACATGGGATGGCTCTTGACTCTACTGCTATTGTCAGCATTCTTTCAAGCTGTAGCGGATCAGGAGCTTTGTTGCATGGTAGACGGGTTCATGGATTGGTAGAGAAACGAGGATTCAGCAATAATGTTTTTGTTGGATCTGCACTCATAGAAATGTATGCGAATTCTGGTGATTTAGACAGCGGGAAAAGGTTCTTTGATTCGCTTGCTAGGAAAGACGCCGTCTGTTGGAATGCTATGATTAAGGCTATGGGAGCAAATGGGAGTGGCGGGGAAGCTGTTGATCTACTGTGGAGAATGGAAGCTTCAGGAGTTATTCCGAATGAATCTACTGTAATTTCTGCGTTGTCTGCCTGTAGTCATGGTGGCATGATTGATGAAGGGATTCAGATATTCTGTCATATGAATGAGAGATGGGGCATAGTTCCTAGTTCACAACATTATGCTTGTTTAATAGACCTTCTTGGTCGTTCAGGAAGACTCGACGAGGCCTATTCCGTGATGGTTAAGATGCCTATGCAACCACACCCAGGGGTTTATGGTGCATTGTTAAGTGCATGCAAAACCTATGGGAACACCACACTAGGGGCTGATATTTTCCAGCAGCTAGTGAAACTTGATGTCAAAGACCCTGGGCATTTCTGCTCTAATTTGAACATGTATGCGTCTGTGGGTGATTGGAATGGAGTAGAAATGTCTAACTCAGCTTTCAGAAAAGAGGGAGTGAAGAAAGACCCTGGATACAGTTTCACTAAGTTAGATAAGCAAATATCCGTTTCATGAATGAAATCCGATGATTTTGGTAGTTTATTGCAGGGGTTGCTGCCATATTACGTATTTACGCTGAAGCAAAGTAACATAAGGTTAGTGCTGAATGACGAAAATATCTGCAAAGTTATTCTAAAATGCTGCCATTATTATTTTCTCATGCTATTTGCACAAGGCTCATGAGTCATGCCTGCTATTGTCTAGACCTTATACAGTTATACCTCATGTCTTGGTGACATGCTTCACTTTAGACTTAAGCACACATGCACTTCTTTACACAGCGGATAATAGTATAATACGGTTCATCCTTGGTTCTTCTTTCTATAATGGAGTAGTCATTAATGTAATATCTGCAAAGTTCTAGACTGGATTGATAGTATGACTATACCTGCTTAGGGCAATATTCCCAGGTTTACACTTTAATTAATGTGGTAGGTTGGGTATTGTCTCTTGGGAGTTGGGACCATAGATCTTACTTAAATGTGTAATATGTAGGCATCATATCTACAATTACAAATCTTGAATAAGTACTCCATATAGAGTTGCTCCTATGTTACTCAGCTTACTAAAATTGATGATCAAACCATGTGGTATTACTCAAGTGAGCTGTCAATTTTCAAGAGCTGCTCTGATTCAGGTGTAGTACTCCGTAAGTTACTTTATATTGTGCACCAGAGGAGTTTAAGTCCTTTTAGCCAAACATGAGCACCTTTTTTTGCCTAGGATTACCATTTGTATCCTCCTTGACCCTTTTCTGCCTTTTCTTTCAGGCTTATTGAGCTTACATATCTTGGTTAGGTTTAGTTTAGAGTTTCAGAAGTTGAAGATACTTGGCTGGAGGCCGCTGTCAAAACTTCCAAATCTTTCAGAAATGGTTTCCTCAGATGAGAGATGCCCTGAGTTCTTCAAAGTTTTTCTTCCACATCTTTGTTCTACGAATCTGGTACCGACTTTATCTCAAATTTGTTATATATATTCTCGTTACGTCTTTATTTGATTACTTAATGCTAGAAATAAGATTTTGCAGTGAGTTTTGAGGGATTTGTGTAGAAGGCTTCACTTATAGAACTATACACTTTTTGTAGAGAGAATTGTAGTATTTTTTGTTTGTTTTAATTACTTCACCACGGATGCATCTCACAAGTTTGATAAGGTCTTAATGCATTATTTTGCACCTTTGCTGTTCATTGTATACATCTGAATTGGTATCACTAGCCAAGTGATGATCATAGATCTGCTGGCTTAGTCAAAATATGTTTCATAAGAGGATATGATGTATGATTATAATTTTGAATATTGATGGTTGTTTGATTAATTTGGATTGTAAGCAAAAGTTTCACTTTTCAGTAAGCTTACATCTCTATCTGTACCCCATAAAACCTGAATGGGGAAATTTATCTGGTGGAGGCCTGGAACAGCTAGGGTTTCATAATACTGGCAGATAGATTTGGGAGGTGAGAACGGAAGTGGGCTAGTGTCGTCCTAGGCAGAGTCTTAAGGATGGTGCTGTGATGCTGTCATTGCCAGTAGTTGCTTTTTGGATACATAGTGCTGCAACAGTCATGTATCAACTACTCAGAATGTGTATTGGTGCGCACTTACTTTTGTACTATGTTGTCTGGTCGCAAGGGGCTGTTCATGACTCTGCTGTTGTTATTAGTAATTTGGGAGCAAAATAGACATGTTCTTCCAACTATAATGGTAGTGATATTATATAAATGGTGCTCATGTTGTCTTAATGTAGCATTTGGACTATCCTACTAATATATTCTTCTCATTTCCTTTTGAGAACAAATTTTCACTATCATTTTGTTATGATTGTTGACAGAAGATCCCAGATGCTTTTCTCAATAAGTTACGTAGAAAGATGCCTCAGAGAATGGTCTTGAGAAGCCGGCTTGGTGAGCTTTGGCCTGTGGAATTGGCTGAAACTGAAGGTGGCATGTTCATACAAGGAGGCTGGTCCAGGCTTGTGTTAGACAATTCCCTTCAACCAGGGGATTTTCTGGTGTTCAAATATAATGGACACCATTTATTTGATATTAAAATATTTGGGCCAAGTGGATGTGAAAAGGAACAAGTTTGCTCTTATGCACGGCAAGAGAAAAGCATGATGACAGATGAGGATGATGATCAACCAGAGGAGGAAAGGAATGAACAAGAACAACAACGTAAGGCCAGGCGACAGTCAAGAGTATTAGATGGAGAGGAAGATGAAGAAAGGCATGAAAACGAAACAAGGAATACTGGAAAGAGGCAGTTAAGAGAGCAAATTGGGAGATCAACCAGGTTTGAGAAGCTTGGAGGCAGGGGAGCAAACTGTGAGAAACTTCTTCATTTGCTTATGGCTGGTTTTTTAACTTCAATTTTATTCTGCTAATATCTAGTTTGTGTTTTTGATTGGACAATCCAGGTTCATTTAGTGGGTATCACCCGAGGAACTTGGAAAGAGGAATCACCCCCCAGCGGCTACCACTGAAAAATCCATTCTTCGTTACAACGAGAAATACATGCCCATTCAATCAGCTGGTAGCGATTGTTTTCGGCTTCCTTACTTTCTGTACATCTGTGACTTTCTACCGTTAGTACTTAGTACACTGATACTAGCTTTCTCATTGTTCCAATCTGTGTTTACAGACCATACCCTATGACATTAGGGAGGAGTTTGGACTGAAATTCAAAAAGAAGATTTGCTTGCAGGATCCAAAAGGAAGGTCTTGGGAGGGGATTGTCGTCCCTTGGAAAGATGGCCGCGTTGTGATCAAGGATGCCTTGAAGAAGCTCTGTCAGTGGAACGCTATTTCAGAGGATGACGCCCTCGTTTTCGAGGTCATGCCATGCAACAAACAGATCTGTAAAGTGATTAAAGTTCATATATGTTGAGACATTGTTGGATAGGAGAGTGTCATTTCTCTCCCCCTTCTCTTCAATCCTCTGTGTGATTGTACTATGAAAAATTGAAAATCACCAGTATCAAGTCTTTGTACTATGTCAACATTTATTAAGTACTTTTTACTTCAAATGTCATAAAGATTATGATTGGCATATGCTTTCTGATTTATCCTCTATTCTGTTTTCCGGTAAAAAAAAATGAAAAAATTACATAGTGTGGGAGTATATTGAGACTTCAATTGATATTTTTTTTTTTTGGTAGAAAAAGTTCCAAAATAACAAAAGCTTTTTTTTTTTTTTTTTTTTTTTTTGATAAAGTGGAAATGAAAACAGAACATAGTTGTCTATAAATAAAGTTAATGTTAGACTAGGACATGATCCACCTGGGCTGCCGAAATAACAGTTTACCACTTTTTGTCTTGTGCAAGAAAAAACAAGACCACAGAGAAATGCATTTCTCCTACAAAACAGAAACTACCAGCAAACAAAGTATTTTAAGCCTAAATATTCTGGAATTTGTTACGGTACGGTTTTCCGTCTTCCCCCCTTCTCTTTCCCAGAAACATGATTTAATATGTAACGTTCCATGAATTTGATAAAGTTTTAGCCTTTCTTTCGTATCAGGAATTACAGGGATCAAAGAATGGACAAAATCAGACAAGAAACAGAAAGGGGTCTAATTATAATGATGCTGTTTTTTATGATGTCAATTGTAGAGGGAGCAACAGATACAAACCCAGTGTATGATCCATGCTCAGATGCAAAGGTGCAAAGATGGGATGGTTTTACATTCGGCCTCGCATTTTCGTCCAAGGATTCCTTTCATGCTTCTGATCAGGTTCAGCTTTCGCCCTGTGACACCCGTCTGCAGCTCGCTAACAAAGCTCAGCTTGCCATGTTTAGGCCTAAAGTCGACGAGATCACTGTCCTCACTATCAACTCATCCTTTAAGCCTGTACGTTATATATTTAAATTTGCCATGTTTAGGCCTAAATGATGGTTTATTGTATAATGATCATGGCTTCTTGTTATTGATTTGTATGAAATTGTCTTTTGTTCGAGACATGTAGGAAACATCGGGTGCATATATGGTAGCCTTTGCAGGACAGAAATACGCAGCAAGATCACCACCAGCTTTCGTTGCTGACCAAACTTATACCATAACAGTTTTTACTCTGGTATGCTCTTGCTCTAGCTCATCATTCATTCATTCCTGGTAAAAGAAATTCATGAATACTGTGACCAAATCAAGTCATTTGCTTGTTTGATAGGTGCTTGAATTCGAAAAGGGTACTCTCCAAAACTTGTACTGGCAGAAGTTTGGGTGTGACTCATGCACCAAGGGAACTCATGAATGCACTGATAATCAAGAGTGTGCAGTCCCAACTTCTAAGTGCAATGGCAATGGTGGCACTGTTGACTGTACCATTAGCATTCAGCTAACCTTCTCAGGCACAGACAGGAACGACGACGTTCTTAACTCATGGTACGAGATGAAAAAGATGAGACAGTTCTCCCTCTACAACCTTTTCGCCAGCCTTACCAATGGTTTCTTCTAACCCTGGCGTTCAGCTGTAATCTGGAGATAGATCAAATGCCTGCCCTGGGTGCTAACCTCCTTAAACTGGCAATTGAAACTTTGGCCTGAAATCGTTAATTTACACAAGCAGGTCTATACAGGTATACATACGCAATGTAAGAATGTTTGTTGTACAATGCTTACATGACTTGTTCAAAAGAGCAAGCTGATATGCGAGTAATCTGCTGTATACTTTGTGAATGCAACCACAATGAGCTTAATCTTAAGTCAACTTCATCTATTGCCAAATCAAGTTCCTTTTGCATGCCATACGCCATATCTACAAATAAGTTTGGAAACACAGATCGAGAGTTTAAAAAGATACTTCATTAAAAGAAACATTTTGGCCTAACACTGGCACATTAATTTACAAGGGCTTCAAGGTGCCGCAGTTCCTAACGGAGTGAAGATTGCCTGAGCAAAACATAAGTAAGAAAGCATCTTCACACTGTATTACCTATCAAAATCTAAATCTACTGGTGGTTTTTCCGCCTACTTCACTATGCAAAGTTCTAAAGTCTCTAGGGTCAGCTAACAGACTGCACATTATGCTTTAGTAACTTCATCAGATGCATCAGCAACTACAGCAGGTGCCTCAGCAGCTACAACAGGCACCTCAGCAGCTTCAGCAGGTACCTCAGCAGCTTCAGTATGGTTGTCCACCGATTGTGCTACATTTTTCTTCACAGCTGTGGAATCCTCCTCGTCTGAATCATCACCATCAGACTCTGACCACTCAGCAGAAGTGTCTGATCCTTCATAGCGCAGTGGTGCTTGCGTATCCTCTGTCAAATCAACCACAGCAGTCTCCTCCTCTGGCTCCTTTGTCATGGCTCCAGCACGTTTGGTGAAAATTAAGTAGTGTGCCACTGATTTGAAACCTGATCCAGTGACCTATAACAGAAAGAACAGGCATTAAAACAGGTTAGCACCTCAAATAAATTGCCAAGGGCTTTCCAATAAGGTATTTTTTTCCCCTAAAGGCCTAGCTTAACAACTGAAAACTGGGGGGAATATAAGTGCAGCAGTCCATATAAAATTTCAGAGTAAAAATTGCTTGAGCACTTAACATTACGGCAAGAAAATGGCTAGAAAATCAAAGGAAAAGTCAAGGTCTAGATAGAACCTTCTGGTAAAGAATGTTTTCTGGTGGCCATCCCATGGCTCTGCGACATCGGCTGCAGTTACATATTCCTCTACAAGCTGGACACATCCAAGTCGGTTCTTGAGTAGTTTCAAGCACATTTTCGCCATACCTATAGCAGACAAAAGCATGACTAAAAACTAATCTACAGCATAGAAAAAGCTGAACTACTTAAACATGATAATCAGGAACTACATAATCATTCACAAGCTATATAGACACCACTATTCACGATGCAACACACACCCACACACACACACACACAGGGTACAAACAATGCCACAAAGAGAATAAACAGCAGAAAAAATCAACAAAGAAATCAAGATCATAACATTCATATGATTTGTAAAAAATGACACCACCTTGTGTATAAGCAGTCTCCACAAATTCGGCCCGTTGGTGATCTGCATTTGCCGCAGAAGGTGTGCTTCCTAATAGTTTTTTGCCTGCAAAACCAAAGCAATGACGACCAAATGCCACCATCAATACAATGATAGATCAAACTCCATAATTTGCCCTCATAAAAATAAATACAAGGAACAAAAGCTAATCATATAGAAATATCATAAACAACATGTTCTGAGTGAAGTATGACCTGCATTGGTGGCAAGATGTTCCATTGACAGGATCATACAAACGCTCGCCATCCTCACCAAAGCCATCCACATTCAGAGTCCATTCTGTCTTGCAACTACCTAACAGCTTCTCATCTTCTTCAGTATAAACCTCAGATTTCCATCCGTCTGGGATAGTGATTCCCATGCCCTTGAGTGATCCCTCAGTCTCGAAATAACTGCCTCGCGGCTCTTTCTTTATCCTGCACAGCATTCCATCAACATACAACCACATGAACACATTAAGCAATCAAAAATGGCCACTGCAAAGTCTTGATAAATAAGAAGATAATCCAGCCTTCACTCATTATTTTGACCCCTATTCAAATCAATTGCACCAAACAAAGACAAACGGCAGT
The DNA here is from genome assembly GCA_038382645.1 of Spergularia azorica. Taxonomy (NCBI): domain Eukaryota; kingdom Viridiplantae; phylum Streptophyta; class Magnoliopsida; order Caryophyllales; family Caryophyllaceae; genus Spergularia; species Spergularia azorica. Next base: position 14,551 of record JBBYHQ010326491.1, read on the forward strand.
ATGCCAGCAACAACAAAGCAAGTATGTTCTAATCAAATTAGATAAACATCAAGCATATGTGACCGCGGCACATTATCTTTAGCCCATTGAACACAGTATTGCATTCAATCACAAAAAAACATGTGATTGCATTATAGAAATCCCATAGATTCACACAAACAATGGCCAATGGAAGTCTTAATAAATAAGAAGATAATTCAGCCTGCACTCATTATTTGAACCCCTATCTGTAGAAGTAAGGAGAATTTGGGTCAAGTAGCTCACAAGTTAGATGAAGCCCATTACTGTAGAAGTAGGTGAAGTCC
>JBBYHQ010326502.1:0-14850 GCA_038382645.1 Spergularia azorica
GGTAATAATTGAGCTTCTCCTTTTCTTCATTCAGAAATTGCTCTGAAAATCTACGTGGTTTTCCCAGCGAACTGCATCAACGCCGAAAGGTTCAAGAACAAATATAGAATCATAAGTACCACATGTTAAAATTCCGCTAAAAGAGCATCAGAAACACTTACATTTAGGAAAAATTTGCTTAATAAAACAAAGTGTGTACAACTTAAGATACCGCAAGTACACTAAAGACTTTAGTATTCAATATGTTCAGGTCAGGCAATCAGAAGACAGATATACCCAAGAGAAGTACTGCCCAGATAGCAATACTGCCTCTTTTCACAACGGACTCATAAACAGACAATGTGCGCGGGGAAATCCTAAGATACTCCTTCAAATAAAAAAGGCCAGCTTGAGACCCTTATTCCTTCCTAAGCGAATAAGACTAACCTGAAATTGCTTAGTAAGTACATCATAAAAAATGAGCAACATGTAGGAAATGTGATGCATTCTGCACCCTCCAGAGTCCCAAATTCCTGGTTTTATCGTTCTTAGGTTGGGAGGCTAAGTACTTTTGAGTAGCAGTACCAAAATCCTTGAGTGTACTCCTGGTGTGAGGTTATCACCTTGAGAAAGAGTTGTCTAGCGTAGTGAAAGTCTTCCTAGGTCGTCGTCTTAAGTTCTTTGATGAGTAATTTTCATTTATAGAGTACTTGACTTAATCCTATCATTTTGATTCAGTTTCGAGTCATCTTTCAATGGAAGCTGTCCCATGGCTGTTTAAGCTTACATCAGAAAGATAATTCACATCTAACCAGTCATCAAGATAGTAAACACACCAAAACCCCAGGTGAAAAGCATCAAGACCAGTTATTCAATTAATCCAGCAGGAATGTCTCACGATCTAAGAGCACACTTGTACACCTCCAATTAACCACAAGTGAAAGTCTCTCATAAAGGCACTTCAATTCTCTCTCACCTCGAAATTTAATATACAGAAATCACCAGATAATGCATAGAATGGTACAATATCAAAGGACAACTATCACTCGGAACTCTATGGCTTACCTAAACACTAGTGGTTTTTCATGAAAAGCACATGGGAGTACAATTTCTTAGAAAATGCAACATAGATGCGTTGTGGGATCCAGATAAAACCAACCAAGCTTTCCTCAATTCCAAAAACAACACCAAGGACAGGGTTTGGAATATGATTCGTGAGACAATTACCAAATCCTCGTATTAACGGGGTTAAAAAATTAATAGGTTGCAAATTAGAATATTTCTAAAGAGTTGAAGATAGGTTCAGCAAAGAGTACCTTCTAATGACTCCCCACTCAACACGAGTTAGCCTTGGGACATGGCCTAATCCCGCATGGTACAAGTACTCCACAAACTCACTTTTTGCAAACCAAGGGTAGTCAACTGCACTGTAAAACCACTCACAGACACACCATCTTCTCACACGGTAGTTTGATAGGCAATTCCAAAGCTTTCCCTGCAATAAGCAAACCAGCATTATGTGAGAAGGGTGGAGAAGAGTTTCACTGTTAAATCTTCCGCAAAAGATAATCTACCTTGAGATCAGCAGTCTTTTCATGTTCGAACGACCTCGATTTGTTAGACTTGTCATTAATAAATTCCTCCAGGCTCTTTAGATCTCTCGAATTGCTATGAATATGTGATTTATTCAATTTACGCCTGCTTCTAAATCCGGTTGGCAGCGTGGTAGTCGCAGGAGCCTGTATGGGTGATACTACTGAATCATCTCCTTCCTTCTTAACATCCATACTTGAAGAAGAATGTTCAGAAATCCTGACCAACTGTCCAATATATTGATTGGAAGTATTTTGAGAGGAGCGTCTACTTTTTGTGACTGGCATCAACATCTGAACTAAAACCTATAACCAAGAACATCAATCAGAATCAAATTTAGTTACACATCCCATGTTAATGACAGTACAATTTCATGGGTCAATATTAAAGGCATAAGAATTTGCAACAGGTCTCAAATATATTCATCAGTCAACGAAAATACATAGGCCACATTTATACCTCTTTCGGTTTAGCATTTTCATCAGCTTCCACTCTAACATCTGGTGCCGAAATCTGCCGTGGAAAAGCAATTAGCACTTAGATACAGAACGAACTGAGTAAACAGCTAGAGGAACGAAGCTGACTTATGACAAAAAAATCCATCAGCAGATCTACCTTATACACAGAGGGCTTTTGTTTTCTTCTCCGCGTGCCTGGATCTTTCATTTCAGTTATGAGGTCTGAATCAGAAACTGTGACTTTTCCAGATTTCAGTGTTTTAGGCTCAGGAACTGGGGTGTTGTGAGCTAGTTGATCTCCTCTCTTCTTAGATGGTGAGGCTCTTTGTTTTGTCCTAGCAGAACCTGTTTCCTGTGGCCTCGACTGCGGAATATCACTCTCTTTTTCTTCTTTGAATGGCATGGATTCTGAAGAAACAGTCCAACCAATATAATAGATGATAAATAATAGGTAATGCCAAAAAGTCTAAAATCACAACAGCAGAGGAGAGGTAAGATATCTATGGGTATTAAAACAAAAATGGCTCCCTCCTTCTGGAAAGGAGCTTTGGAAGTAGTGAAAAACCTGACACATCCAAGAACTTAAGCATCCATGTTACATCAACATTGACCCCATTAAGTTTGCTCAAGTTAATTAGGGTAATATAGGTTAGAAATCAGTTTTGCTTTAGATTAGGAAGTGGTTACTCATTTTGGGGCGAACCAATATGGAACGGTGGCCAATCTCTCTGGGACAGTGAGGATCCATATCCATATATAAATAAAGTTGAGGATAATTGTTCTAGTTTCTAAGATAAGTAGATTTTCTCAATACAATTCCAAAGACAATTTATCCAGAAACATCCTCTCTACACTTTCAACACAAGGTCAAGGTTGTGTACATTCGACACCCATTACCCTGCCAGAGACAGGAGATGATGATTGATATCCTACCTGCCCTAACAGTTAAAGTTGTGCATTTATATGATGATTTATATCTTACCTGCCTCAGCAGTAGAAGATGGCATCATTAAGGACAAGTCAGCTAAAGCCTGCAGGGCATCCAAAGCTACACCTTCATCTACACAAAAGGGAAGAAAAATATACAGAAGTTACTCATATTGTGTAAAACAAAAGGGAGATCAACGCAAGACATTGATAAAAAAATATTAAAAAAGCAGGCAAGATTGCAGCAACCTGTTCAACAAGGGGCATTAGGGTAGTGCCATGATGATGTGCTAGGATACAACAGAGAGATATCACAGTTCAACAAAGACAAGAAAGAAGTTCATATGAGTTTGAGACTACAAAGTGAACACTATACTAGTGAAACCTGGAAAGAACCAGAAGATGGAAATACTGATAAATTTCACTTGAGCAGTGTAGAAATGGACATGCTAAGCACTGATCCACGAACATATTAACAGCCACCAACCAGTAACAATTCAAAAAAAGTTTGTAACCATTAACCCTGCAAGGAAACGGATGTCTCTCCCGTAGCCTCACAAAATATTAACATTAGAGCATCAGTGAAAAAAACACATCTATCTGCAGTAAATAACCAAACAAGAACAAAGCAATCCAGAAAATGACATGGGAAGAAAATAGATTAAGGGTACACTAAAAGGAACATGAATAATTGCAATGACCCCTCTTCGATCTAACAAGTATTATAGCGGCAGACTCACTCCACCTAGCAGCTAAAGACTAATAAGCCGATCAAAAATTCAAAACCAGAATCAAACATACCTCCACCAAATAAGACCTTTTTGCTCCTCTTTTTAGATGTCTGGCCTGGGGGACGAACAATAGCAAGATTTCTACTCTTGCTTCCAGGTTTACTGTCAAAGCTACTCAACTTTTGACCTTCTTCAGTGCCACTGCACGCCTCTTTTACATCATCCACGTCATGATTTGAAATGTCTTCAGATTCAATTTTCTTGCCAATGGACTTCTTTACTTTGTTTTGGACTGATGTACTAACGCCTTTTTTACCAATAGAGTGAGGTTCCTCTCGAAGACAGCTATTATTCCCTTCTGTACTGCCCAAGCTTCCTTCACATCCGTCATCATCTATTTCATTTCCAGTATTCTTTGCACTCGTCATTTCTGATTCTGAACACTACAAGATAATTCATTAATCAAGGCCTCAAGCTATTGATATATCTTATGTAACCAAAATAGAGAAAATATTGAAAGAGTACCCTTCTTTCACCCAAACCAACAGGTGATGCTGTAGCAGTCTCCCTTCTCCTTTTCGGTGTTTGAGAGATCTGAGGAGAACCGCCTCTATGGGAAGCCCCAGCTAACGTCAACGCCACCTCGTGGGCTACATCATCGTCATCAGGATCTAACCTTGACTTCAGCCCCTGTCTGGAAGGAGAGATATACTTTTCTACGCTATCTTGAGTATACTTTACAGGGACGCGTGGCGTCCTTTTTCCAACTGCTCTAGGTTGGTTTCCTGGAAAGTCCCAATATAAAACAGATGACGTCCAACATAAGTGGTTGTAACATTAATGATATAGTATAAATAAAATATTTACTTTTACTTCAGCTTCAATCTACTTTGCTTCCTCTAAATTGACGTCAAATGTTGAGCAATCTTACAATTGAGACGTTACATTCGGTTTCTACCAAAAATGAACAAAAAAATTGTAAACAAAGAATGAGACTTTACCATCAGGACGCCTTCTCTTGAGCAGTGACAAGCAACCATACGTTGGAGCAACAGACTGAGAACGCGAGGCATCTGAATGATGCCTATCTAAACCTCTCATGTTGGGCTGCAGTTTTCCACGAGGACGCTTATGAGGTTTCCGTGATATTCCAACACCATCATTGCTCTCCTGCTCACTATCGCTGCCCTCCTAAAAGGCCATAACCATGAAATGTTAATTTCATTGCAGACCATATCAAGGTAATCATTATCTTATCACAAGTCCTACAGTTAAGATAATGATTATCTTAACACATAGAACACAAGGGTTATCCCTCATTCCTACACTGAATCAATGCCTTCATAACTTAGCATAAAAAAAGGAACACAATCTTCACACTCTTCTAGTAATTTTGTCACTTATATTGCTTCACATTGGAGTTGACTGTTGGAAGGCTTTTTCGTCCCACCATCCCCAGGCATGTTTTCTACGTAGTCTTGAAAGTGTCACGAAGCACCTATACATGGTCTTATATCAAATATGTTCCCATATTACCTCAGTAGTAGTATTGAAAACAAGGCCTCCTTTACACCTCTATTCAGCTCAACCACCCTCAAATCTCGTGTACAGGACACAATAAATTCTATCATAGTATGTCGTCTTCTCTGCCATATAGTCGTATCCATAAACGGATTATCAAATCAATACTAATCAGGTCAGTGTATTGTGTGTGTAATCACTTATCACATTCTTACATTGTTCATTAGCAATTGTATTGTGATTTTTATATTGGGGGTAGAAGGATAGTGGGCTTATGGCAAGACACAGAAAGCTATTTCGTCTCGTCTCTAACTTTTAGAAACTCGCTATCTGAATTCTGACATATTGGGCACATAACATAAGAAATGCAGTGATATAGAGCAATCTAACAATTAAATTACCGATGTTGCGTCATGATTTAAGTAATAAATAAGAGAGATAGATCACACAAGTCTCACCAGGACAGAATAATGATCGGTCATCATTGCTATTAAACCAACCACAGAAGCTGTTCCTTCTGGAAGAGACAAGTATGCCTGGAATAAAGAATGAATTTGGTCAATCCAAAAACTTGAATAGTCACTTCAATTGAGAAGTCGGGTAGCTAACCCTTTAATGGATCATGACGGCAAGTTTGAGCAATTCAAGATGGAGTACATATAAATATCACACAGCAATTAAAAAGACAAAGAAAATAGAAGGTTGATAGAAGGTTGATAAAAGCAATTGTGTAACTAGAATTCGACATACAGAAAGGATTCACCTAACGATCTATCTTCTGTTGTTGCTCTTAGCACATTTCACAAAAAGCGAATAAAGGACAGAAAACATCATCACTAAATGAAACACTAAAGGACTAACCTGCTCGATAACGCACCACAAAGAGGTCCAAAGGGAACAACTCACTAAGGATATGCTCTAAATGAAGCAAACATCTGGTCCGACCACCTACTATAACAGCCCCAAAAGGCCAAAACTAAGCTCACCTAAGGGAACTGTTCCTCATAGCTTTTGCTTATTAATACCATTCCGGCAGGCTACACTACATAAAACCTTCAAGGTGATTGGAAGTAGTAGCAAAGCAACGTAGACCCCAAAACTTAGATCTACTCTGAGAATGCAACATGTGTTGTAAGATGATCACACAAACTCGAGGACCGAGTGTAAAATGGAATGGTAGACATATATAGCAACACATATTTTACTTCATAATCAGAGCTAAATCTACAAGGTTAGGTAAAGAAAAATAGTCTCTATTGGTCGGAGAGGGGGGGGGGGCATAATAAATCAACACCAGGTGCAAGAGGGTGAAAAACACAACACATTCAAGTGGAAACAAAATGGATTAGAAAAGTAAGCGATGAAGTATAACATTTACTAATTTACTTCACCCAGCCAATCTTACCCTGTTCATGGTGTATAGGGCCTCTACCATTTCCAGAGATCGGTGACGTACTGCTGCAGCCACCTATGGACCAAAACATGTACCCGAATATTATGGAATAAGATTTTCTACATATGAATATATGTCGATAAAAAAAGAACAACAATTCAAAGACATAAGTGAAAATGTTTCTCCAACCTTCTTCCAGTCCTTCCCATATTTACGATATGCCTCATAGAAGCGCTGAAGCTCTTCTTTGCTCCACTGAGGGCCCAACATATCAGATACTTTCCTCTTCTATGCAAGTAGAAGACACGGAATTAAATACTAAGACAACATACCAATATTGACATGAAATGAATCAAAACAGCATCAACTTATTACTTGTAAAAAGCCTTATTTAAAGCAGCAATGCACAGCTTCAATAAAATGACGTGAGTAGTCAACGAAAAGTGCAAGCATTTCAGTGATTTTATAGTTTATACTTCATAGAACCGATCCACCAGGCTTCACATTTGCATTACCTTACGGGTGTTCAAACCAAAGTAGGCAAGAAATTACAACTAAACAAAACATGCAAAGGGGAATCGATCATATAACACCCACCCGTTTACTACTTCTACTGCCACTATCTCCGTCTTTGCTGGGAGAGGCCTCATTCGAATAAGGCAAACGCTTATTGACACTCCTCGATTTCCTCACTGGAGCCATACTCGAACTTTATTCAGCTGCCTAACACAAAATCAGACAGATTCACAAATGAGCATCACTTGCACAACCAATACGTATAAGCAAACACCAACGCGAAAAATTACATACTACACATTTCAAAAATCGAAATAACCATTAATGAACTTTACAAAGCAACCAAAACCAAGCGCCAAAACCCGGCATTTCCGCATCTCCGCAAAGCTCATACGCACATTTTACCCCTCTCTTTCACACAAATTGACAAAGATACCAACACCAACTACATTCACTGAGCTGATTTACGACTCTAGCCCGAAATCGACACCCAATAGAGCAAAAATTCATCAAACCTCAGAAACATTTGGGTATCAAAACACCCAAATTCGAACAAATTAGCCCAAAAATCAAAACTTTATGCACTCATTCAAATAACACATGCAAAACCAAACAATTTCAACAACTTTAACAATTCACCAACCATATTTGAATCAAAACCCACAAAAAAGGAACAATTAAACACCCACAAAACACAAAATTTATACTAAACAAGATAATAATACTGATTAAAATCAATCAATTCAACCAATAATAAGCACAAAACAAAGAAATTAGTGAAAGAGTAAGTAAGAATACCTTCCAATAGAATCAAAACGCAGCGAATCAGGATCAATCAGTCAATCATTCAAGCTGCAACTGTGTAGAAAAGGGGGAAATGGGTAGGAGGAAGAAAGTGAGAAGAAGCGTAAAGAGGAAGGTGGGATTTTTGAGGGGTAAGACCGCGAAAATACACTTGAAAATAAAAAATGGTGGAAATTTAATTTGTGAAATTCAGAGCTTTATCTCTCTTTTCTCTCTCTCTCTCTCTCTCTCTCTCTTCTTTCTCTCATATATTCGCGTCCATATTTTTCAATTTTGTCTGAATATTTTAGTGTGGATTTAAATTTTTAAAAAGTTTGGGTCATTCTCTGTGGCTATGTGCACGGGTATTTGCTCTACATCCGGTATCTGTCATCTTAACCGTCCGTTCATTCTTCGGAGCGAAGTTGGGATGTGGTAGCTTAATTAAGTAAGTTGACGCCATTCATTCATTCTTCGGAGCGAAGTTGGGATGTGGTAACTCAATCAAGTGAGTCCGTTATAGAACAACGTTCGATTATGGTTGTCGTGGTTGGTGTAATGATGGTCTATTTATAGTAATGTTCTGAGTTACTTTTGAAACTTAATATAACGCGCGCTTTTACTCTAATATTTCACCTACCTATGATGTAGGTGTCTGGTCTGCTTGTCATAGTTAGTCGTATTATAGCCTCAGAGGTTATGGCGGTAGTTGTTGTTGTTCATCGTTCCTATATGTTGTTCGTGCATCTATGTGATGCGATAGAAATAAGCGAGATACTGCTAGTAAAGTGGCAAGAGTGTAAGATTAAAAATAGTTGTAAACTGAGTTTGTGATTGTTGTCTTGACATCTATGAGGCATACTACATATCATTAGTTATTCTTTTTTTCTTTTTTCATGGTTGAGAAATTGTAAATTCTATAAAAGTTCAAACAACATTCCAATTTTTACACAGGACATAAACTAGGCTAGTACAAATCACTAGCTCAAAATTCTTAACTAATGCTCATTCTCTGAATTAAACTTTTTATAGTTTTTGCTTGCCGTAATTTTGACATCAAAAGTTACTTTGTGGACAACTCCACTAGGCAAAGATAGAACATTTTCAAGCCTACATCTCATCCTTTCCCACCCCAAATATGATATATGAGACCATACGCGCAAGTTGCAACAAACTGCTTTTGAAACTTAAACTTATTCCTTCTCTTGCTCCACCATGTTATAGCATCCCTCACACAGACTTCACTGTTCAAATTATGTGACAATAAGTCTCTGCATTTCCTGCCAATTGCACATTCAAAGAGTAAATGATCATGATTTTCCATTTGTGTGTTGGCATAAGTAACAATCCCCATTTGTTGAAATTGCTTGACTAGTTTATCCTTGACATTCAAGCTAACCATGCCAACTAATCAAGCAATGAAACTATGTTTTAGGATGCATTATCTATTCCACAACAAAGTTGTCCAACTGATTTTTGGCTCTTTATCTGATAACCATCTATAACCCTCCTTAACTAATTACCTCTGTTGGAATTGATCCATTTTCCATTGTCAAATGTAGGAAGCATTTTATTTTTAACTTTGTAGATACACTTCCAATGCCAGCTGATATCAATGGATGGTTGATATTCCTCCCATTGTTGACCCTTATTGATAAACATTATCAATCCATTGAATCCGGAGTATGCGCTTTATTGAAAATCCACGAGCCAGTACTAAGCTATGGTTGACACATTTCACATTACCATACAGTCTTTGAATTCAAGATCACTTTGTTGTCTTACATATTAATTTCAAGGCCACCATTGGCGTTCTCAAGTAATTTTCACCTCCTCACAAATGTAGTTTCTCCATATAACAACTACCTTTTTCATCATAATATTTGAAATGATGAAAATTTGTGCCCAATATGATTGTAATTGTAAAAGCACAGAGTTCACTGACACATGTGCATAAGAGAGCTTCCTTGTTCCTCAAGTTCAGATCCTATACACCATTTTTTAAAAATTGAATATTTTCCTTTAAAATTTCATTTTAAGGGAAGTTAATCCCTTTTAACATTATTGCCACGTCATCATTTGGCCAAATGTTAACGACGTCACGGGAAGGGAAAAGTAGGCACCAGGTGTCGAAAATGTAAAGTTTAGTGACACCAAACCGTAGCATTTGAAAAGTAGAAGCCCCACGCGCAATCGGACATAGTTAAAGGGCACCACATGTATTTGCCGAAAAGTAAATTACTCCCATTTTTTATAATTAAAATTTGGGTGTGAATATCTGTCTAAAATCTAGTTTAACTGAATATGAAAAATGTGATTTATGAGCCGTTACGTTTTGTCGGTAAATTTAATTTCCGATGAACTTGTTATTTACTTATTTGATTTTAGATGTTTCTAAGATGAATTTGTTGATTTGTTGGTTTTGTTCTCCTCCAAGTTCCTTGTGTACTTTATACAGTTGTATTTTACGTGTGTGTGAAGTTGTCTATGCATAGGGTTTTCGGTCAAGATCTCTTCCCTCTTGTTCCCGAGCTTGAACCATACATGAGACAAAGAAGACAATCGGCGTTGCGTTAAGATTTTAGATGTTTTTACTATGAATAGATTCCTACAAAATTCAAGAAAAAAAAAAGAGTCTTAGTGTATCGAAAGAAAATTTCTCCACTTATAAAATTTTGTAGTTGGGGAAAAAGTTCAATGAAGAATGATTTTTTGTTTTCAAGTAAAATTTGATGATGATGAACTTTTTTTTTTTTTTGACGAGATGATGAACTTGAATTTGGCACAAACATTGTTTCATTTCATTACTCTCTTATGCAGCTCATATGAGACTTGTTGCATTAACAAACACAAACTTCAAGTTCAAGTTCTTTTCTTTTCTTTCCTTCACCCAGAAAACACCACCTTTTGTTTTCCCAATTTCTTTCTCTTCCCCCCCCCCCCTCAAACCCACGCACCACAACCTCCACACACAGATCTGACTGGCGTGTAGAAGAAGCCACCACGCCGTTGTGGTCAGACCTCTGTGGTGCCGCGGCGAGGACATAGAAAAAGGTACTATTTTTTTTCTTCTCAAAATTAAATGTGTTTATTTTTACTAGGGGTTTTACTCAATTTAGCATATTTTAGGATTATTTTGAGTGTTGGAGGTTGCTATTTTTGGTGTCAGTGGTTAAAAATGGAGGATTCAAAGTCTACAATTACCACAACCGGCGACATGGAAGCTCGTTTCTCTAACCTCTGCAAGGTAAAATTCCATGCATTGTATTGTATTCGAATATTTATTTATTAGTTCTTGTTTAGAGTATATGATACACTCTTAAGTGCTCGTTTCGATACACTCGGGAAGTCGGAATTCCCATGAATTAGGAATTAAGAATGCCAGGGGAATTAAAATAAAGGATAGGATAAAGTGTTTAATCGAACGATTAGTAGGTTCATATGGGGTATAAATCGGTGGCAAGTATGAAAAAGTTGCTTATGATTCACTTAAGTGGAGTAGAGAGTAATGGAGAGTTGTAGGAAAGTGGTATTTCGATCCATTCATTTCGTGTCTTACTCTTATAACCTAAACTCTCTATATATACACGAGAGATTAATTGGGGACCAATCCTACCCTTAGCTAAAACTAAGAAAGTACCGGGCATTATAGTAGAATAAAGTCGGGATCTTTGTAAGTTCCCTGGTGAGGAAAAGCAACTTTTCTGTTTATTTGCTTAGTTATATGAATTTAGAGTAAATTATGATTAGACTTAGATGTTGATTCCAAATGTTAAATGTGTTGCAGAACCAATTTGCGTTTGATGAAAGGAGATACTCGGAGGCCTTAAAGCTCTTCACGGAAAGCAAAAACATCCTGTTGACAAATACGTCACCAATAGGAAGCAACACGGTATATGATTCGAGTAAATATGGCTATTCAGATGTTTTTGCTGCTGGGTCTTATATGTATGATGTGATTCATTGTTTTGGTTTGGTATGTGTTTATCTTCCTACAGCCAGAAGAATTGGAGCGATATTTGTTTGCTTTTGTTCTCTACACTGTTAAGCGGCTGGGTGAAAAGAGTCCTGGTGGTGCTGCTGAGACGGCCAATCAAAGCGAACTTACTTTATGCCAAATACTGAGAGCTGTGAAATTGAAGTAATTTTGTTTATCTTTGTTTTGTCTATTATGCGGTCGATTGTTGAATGTTGTGTGTTGGAACTAATTATTCATGTGGACTGCAGCCTTGTTGACTTCTTCAAGGAGCTTCCCCAGTTTATTGTCAGGATCGGCCCAATACTAAGTACCATGTACGGTGTGGAGTGGGAGAAGAAACTAGAGGTCTAAGTCGTTTTTTTATGTTTCCAATCTTCCTGCCTTATCCATGAAAATCTGTAGTAACAAAGACACTCTCTCCTTGTTGATACAGGCAAAGGAGTTGCAAGCCAACTTTGTCCACTTGAGCTGTCTAAGCAAGTAGGTTTATTTTATTTTATTTTTTTGCCTTCTCTAGTTTGTTTAATCTAGTTAAGTTTTTCTGGCTCGGCTAGGTGAGATAGCCGAGCCCTTCCCTTTAGTTTATTAGTTTATTTTCCATTACATCGTGGGAAGTAAAAGTCGGTCTCTTTGAGCCTTACTCTAAGAAGTAAGCAAGTAAACCACCTTAGTAAGCTAGCTTTCTAATTTAATCAATGACTCTTTTTTCACTGCTCTTGGGTCAAGTCCAATCGAAACATGGTCGAAAAGGTTTTCTTGCTGTTGACTCCTACTTTTCCTACTTTTCGTTATTTAATTTCTTAACTCTGTAAATTTCGTTAGAGGTAGATTTTCAGCATGTGAATTAGGTTATCTAGTTTATTTTGTGTGGGTTTAATTTAATTCTCAGATATAAAACTCGTTTTAGCTATGATCATATATTATTGAAGAAATTATCTTTAGTCCTGAGACTTTTATTGTAAGATTAAGCTGCCCCCTGGTTTGACCCCCTGTGACATTATGAAGGAAACTGTGGTGCTTTGGATCTTATTGTCTTAGAACTCCCTTTTCAATGTATCTGTATTTTCTTTTATGAGTATTTTTGAGATGTTGATGAAGGACTTGGTGTTGATTGTCATTTTGAAGCTACTACAAGCGTGCATACCAAGAATTTTTCAACACAAACGAAGCTGTTCTGAAGCCAGCTATTCCAAGCACTTCCACACCGAGTCATGTTTCTGACTACTCGAGGTTTGGATGGCTACTGTTTCTGGCTCTGCGTGTACATGCTTTCAGCAGTTCCAGAGACTTGGTTACTTGCATCCATGGATTAGTGTCTGTACTGGTAAGTTGTCATTTTACATTATTTTCTAATGTGTTGCATGCTTTTAAATTCAAGGAGTGTTCAAACATTTTCAGTCATTGAAAAGATGGTATCTGGTAAATAACACAAAATGTGATCCCTGCTTTGGGTATCTGGCTTATATGATTCCTCACTATTTTCAGAACGCTATCAGCACTTATACTATATTACATTAATGAAAGGTTTTATATGTCACAGGCTATCCTGATCATTCATATCCCAGCTCGCTTAAGGAAGTTCAATATTCTTGACTCCCCAATATTCGGTTTGTCCTTGATCTAGTGACGCCCTCTTGTTTGGTTACTTTTATCTTTCTTTCTTCCGGTTAATTTTGCTTTTCTTATTGAAGAAGAGTTTGAGACAGTTTTTCTCTATTAGAAATGTTTAGCAAATGTTGAATGACTTAAACTTCTTCTGCTGTACAGAGAAGCAAACAGATAAAGGTGTTAACTTGATTGCGTCACTTTGCCAAAAGTATGACACATCAGAAGATGAGTTGAAGAGAATGATGGAGAAAGCTAATGATCTTATGTCTGATATTCTGAAGAAAATGCCACAACAAGCTTCTGAATGCGAAACCGAAAACCTAGTCAATATTGACCCAGGTTGTATGAGATCCTTGTACCAACAAATCACAATACCCTATAGGGAATCAATTCCCTTATTCTTTTAACTTTTCAGTAATGAGAATGTTTTTAATCGCTATTCCCCGGACTGCAGATGGTTTGAGATTTTTTAAGGATTTGTTGGAAGATTCTGCACTTCCTACGTATATAGGCATGCTAGAAAAGGATTACAATGCTGCAGATTGGAACAAGGGTGATATAGATGAAACCCTCTTTCTTAACGAAGACGACAGCTTACTGGGTTCAGGAAGTCTCTCTGGAGGTGCTGTGTGTATAAGTGGAACTAAGGTATTCTTCTGCATACTTCTGCATGCAATCTTTGTTTATTGATAATAATATTGGTACGTCAGTAATGGTCCAAACAGAACCTATGATACTCTGGCACGGCTTTGGAGCCGTGTCACGTGTTGATGTGTTAGGACATGGGGTACGAGCTATTGCAGGGAGGAATAAGACTCTTTTGTATTCAGTCTGAAAAGCTGCCTGAAAATGCTGATTGAATTTCTGTATAAAAACCACTAGATCTACAAATTAATCAGACGTTAGGCCGAATGTGACCACTAATTTTACCTTTTTTCCTTTTCTTTTCTAAACCTTAATACTCCGATTCGCGATCTTCGCCTTGGGAGCAGTTGCTCATCACAGTACTCACAAAACTGCAAGGAACTGTTCCCAAGGGAAAGATCAATACATTTGATTTATTATTTATTCCTTCTCCTCTCCTCATGTCCTGTAGAGAAAATTTGAAGCAATGGCCTCTCCAACAAAAATGATAACTGGTCCCCTTTCACCATCTCGCTCACCTGCGCAACGTGCAAATGCGTCAAATAGTGGTGCCAGCTTACGAGCTCCTACACCTGTTAGCACTGCAATGACAACTCTTAGGTGGCTTCGTACTGTAGTTTACCCGCTTCCATCACAACCGTCTGCTCAGCTGGAGAAATACTTTAAATCGTGTGATAGGAATGTCAGTACTGAGGTTGTTCGTAGGGCTCATATAAT
>JBBYHQ010326523.1:0-14849 GCA_038382645.1 Spergularia azorica
CTCTCCCCTTTATTTCACCAGTGCTATATACTTTACGGACATTATGCAACCTAGTTCCAAAACCTTTCGTATAGGCATAGTCATTCTACAACTTATGAGCTTCTTCTATAGAGCCGGCACACTTGCCTAACAGAAAAGATTCCGATGCATCTGGCACAGCAACTTTCGGATCCCCTAAAATGATAAAACACAATAACTATTCATATCAGAACATAACCCAGTCATTATAAAACACAATAACTATTCATTCCAGAACATAAACCCTTCATCCTAAAACAATAACTATTCATTTTAGAACATAAACCTTTCATCGTAAAACAATAACTATTAATTTTCAGAACATAAACCAGTCATTCTAAAACACAATAACTATTCATTCCAGAACATTAAACCTTCATCCTAAAACAATAAATGATCATTTCAGAACATAAATCAGTCATTCTAAAACAAATAAACTATTCATTCCAGAATTTAAAAATCATTAATCCTTAAACAAAAGCCCTTCATTTCAGAACATAAATTAGTCATTCGAACACAATAACCATTCATTCCAGAACGTAAGCCATTCATTCTGAACCAATTACTATCCATTATTAAAAACAATAACATTTTTATTGCATAACTTAACCCATTAATTCTGAAAAGAATAAGTACTCATCCATAACCATTCCTAAAGAATAACTACACATTTTTAAACAAAACTCGTTCATTATAAGATATGTTTGGATTTAAATAACACATTCAAAACAATGATCTCAATGTCCGACCTGGCAAATTCTCGTTCGTGTTTGGGCATAATTCATCGTCCATGGTCGCGCAAATTTCTTCGGCCATATCCTGAAGTTGCTCGTCCATGGTCGCAAAAATATCGTCCATAATCGTCGTTCGTCGTTCGCAGTTACAGAATTTTTCGGACAGAGGACAGAGAAAGTGATGTATTTTTGTGCAATTATTCGCAGTCAATTTGTTTTTTTGGGCTTTGGGCTTATTTGGAGTTAAAATCTCTTTCTTTTTGTTCCGGGCCGCGTTGGGCTTTAGATTACAAATGGCCCGGGCTTAATTTTGGACGGGGGTACCATTCTCTTGGTACCCCCGGGGTACGGTAGTATTTGCGGTATTTGACCATTTTGACCAAGCATCCGTCATGAGCAATGTCCTCATTACATTAAGTTATGAGTCGTAAAACTACTAACCAAAAGTGAAGTATCCAATCCGCAAAAACACGTCTATTACTTAACGTCTCCGTTATCAAACACGTCACTTGAAAATACACATCCAAAGAATAGTCGGAAATGTTGTATCACGCCCGTGTCCGTCTAGACCGTTCGTGTCTATTTCTATGCTTTACCTAGTTTGTATCTTTATGATTTCCGCTCGGTTTCCTCTTCAATTAAGAGCATTCATTTGTATTGTAAAGCTCTGACCAGTAACCAACAAGTAACAAACTCAGAATCTCTATATTTCTCTCTTCAAATGCCGGCAATGGCGACGAACGCCATGGCAGCAGCGGCGGCCGCAACAGGCGGGCAAAGAACGGTCCTAATTACAGGAGTGAGCAGAGGTTTAGGCAGAGCCCTAGCTCTGGAGATGGCGAAGCGGGGCCACTCCGTCGTCGGCTGCGGCCGCTCTCAGGAAAGCCTTAACTCTCTTCAATCCGAACTCAACGCTTCCGCTTCCTCGTCTTCTTCTGATTCTCCTCACCTCCTCTTCAATGTCGATGTGGTATGCATTTCATTTTTATGCATTTTTCGTATATAATGTATAGTTTTTTTTTTTTTTTTTTTGTGTATTGTTATGCATTTAGTTCGCCGTGGAATTTAATTGGTTGAATTTGGGTTTTTTTTTTCCTTAGAAATCGAATACTAGTGTGCAAGAATTGGCCAAGAATTTGGTTGAAAAGAAGCGTATTCCTGACATTATTGGTAATTTTCTTTCCTGGTTTTCTTTGATTGCCTGCTATTTATATTCCAACACAATTCCTATTTTTCAAGAGGAAAGTCTGGTATAGGTTGTCGAAGAGTATTATTATGGGGCGGAATTGGAGGGTGGAAGGGGGGGGGGGGTATGGAGAATATCTTGTATCAGATTGTCTAGCCTTAAAGTTGAGTTTAAACATTTATCGTTCTCAGATTATGTATGGCGTGGAGGAAGATTGCGTGAGGTTTACAGTTAAAACCTTCATAGTTATTTCGAAAATAGGGTGGCTTACAATGCCGTTGAATGAACAAGTTAAGAAAGGGGGAGAATAAAAGAAATGTGTTGGGAGAAATCTAAGTAGGAAGCTTAGGAAGGTGCACTTGCTTGATTGTTTGAAGCTGTTAGAAGTAAGCTCCCACAACAAACGATATGACCCAATAACGGAAGGACTCTCTCGTGTAAGCGTAGTTATGGCATGCTTAAACTTTAGCGTGGTGAAGTTTCAAGTGCAACAACCCTTGGATTTTTCTTCTGTGAGCCCGAAAGTGTTATTCTTTGACAACCCTATACGGATCACTTGCATTTGTTGTTAAACATGCGAGGTAGAAAAAACAATAGACCCCCGGCCTGGAAAGGATTTATGGCCAGGCTGGCTAATTTGAACCCATATATGAATTTAAGGTCAGCCAACATTTACCTTTGTTGAACTTGAAGTGAGTATGCAGATTCAAAATGCTAGTATTTAAGCTAGTGATGTCGGCAACTTTGCGAATGTGTGATTTCTATCCAACAGCTGTTAGGATAGGCCTGAATGCCTGATTACCACTCTCTTCGATTTAAACTTCCCATGGAATTCGAAATCCTCTCACATTTTCAAATGCCACTGGAACTTTAATTTGGGGCGGAGTGGTATTCGAGAGCATAGTTTACGTACATGTTTATCTGTTATTTTCAGTGATGATGTCTTTGTTTATCTGAGGACTGACCATCTAGTATATCAAAATATTGCCAAAAACTGCACTTGTAAGCTAGATTGGTGTTACTCTCTTTTTGAGTTGTGATTTTGGCTTCTGAGCCTCTTCGCTCAATTTTACGTTCTACCTTTAATAGTTTACACTCTTTGATGACATGATAATAAATGAGGTCAGTTTATATTTAGGGATTGCCTGTTATGAGGGTAAATATTAGAGGGGGGGGGGAGATTCGGGGGAATTCTTTTCTTGGGTGGTGAGGAGAAAAGTTTAGGCCTTAGGGGGGGGGGGTAATAGATTCCAGGCTTATTTTTTCCTCTCAATCCAAACTTGCAAAATGGGGCTAAATCATTACTCCTTGATTTTTTTCAGGCCCATTACTGGCAAGCCCTTAGTGATGAGAAAGATGAAACCGATCTAAATAAGGGTTTCACAGGGTTGTTAAGTGTAGATAAATTAAAGGAAGGTGTAGTAGCGGATGTGCATTACTTTGGCTGCTTATTGCATCTTGCTGCTCTAGATAAAGTGCCTCAGACAGAGGAATGTGGTCGCTTAGATAGCTATTGACTTCTAGCGGCTCTCTAATTGCTACATCATCAAGGAGGGGAACCTGGGATATCAGGGAATATGCCTTGGGCTCTTTGCGACTTTTCAGCCACAGTAGCCTTACATTAGCCTGTCCATAAACAAGAACGAGTGCAGCAGCTCTACTTGGTTAAGGCCTCAGTTATCTGGACATCTTCATGACTTGAAAACTCCAGATGGCCATAGTCGTTTCTAATAGGCTTATATATAACTATTGGATAGCTAATAGTTTGCACAGGCGTGTGCATATAAGTAGAGTACATGGTGTCATATTACCCTATGACAAGTCTTTGATGTTAAATGTTGTTTACTATTGTGACTGTTGCTATCTAATATAAATGTTATGGAGGAACTGATGTAGATAATGAAGTGGGGAGAATGTACACAATATTTTCACCTGTTTCCCGACGAGGAAACTGGTAGTTGTGATGTTTAGCTTTTGTAATATATGAGATCCTATCTTACTTATCAAAAAAAAAAAAAAAAATGTTTAGCTTTGGTGAACTTGTGATATATATGAATTAGCCCTTAAAAAGATATTGTCAAAGGAAATTGCCTTTGTATTTCATGGTAATCTTTTTTCTTTTCCTATGTTAAGGAAATATCTTTCCATACGTGTCAGAAAGTGGCGTAGGTAGGTTCAAACTTATTTCGTAGGAGTGGTTCAGTCTTCGGCTCTTCGCGCTCCCATTGAGCTTGCTCCTCAATTTTTGCGCATTGTTGTGCTTGATGTACGAAAAGCTCCCTCCATTTCACCATGAGTCTCTTCTTTTAACTCCAAGATTGAGCATGGAATAGACCCTTATAAAGTGCAAGCTTTGCTGTTTCCTATTCGTGTTCCATCACATATAGTCATATAGATAGGTGGAGAAATTGGTAGTTCCCTAATGGGCTATTATAACTTATTTTTGTGGTATGGTTTGATGGATTAGTCCAAGGGTGTCCACTGTGTGGCATATCCATTAAGTGGCATATCCAAGAACATTGTTAACCTTGGTTCCTATGGAATCATAGATTTGATCGCAACTGAATTCTATATGTCAATAACATTTGCTCAAAACTTACCCTTTTATTCACGGGCGACTTTTTTCTTTGGTTGTCTATAATAGATTCTTCTAGTTAGGGCCTCAAAATGAATTTGGAGTGCATAGACGTGATTTCTTACTATGTCTTTGAATCTGTGGCAAGGTTGGTCAGGGGTTCGTGATTCTGATGAGCGATCTTCTGCTAATTCTTGTTGGGAGTTGGGACGCTATGGAGGCATAGTTGGCCTAGGAAAGGTTTGCCATCTTTTAGTAATCTTCTGGTGTCATAGGCTAGAGAAATACTAACATGCGCATGTTTGGGGTAGGGCTTTAAAGGATTTTAGTGGGCTACTGCAGCTGGTGTTAGACCACCCACAATGGGGAGGGCAAAGGGGGGTAGGGCAAGGGCAAAGTGATAAATAAAAAGGAAAAATTAAAAAACTTGGGGCAAGGGAAAGAGGAAAGGGCAAAGTTTGCCCTCAAAGTAAAAACAAGGCAAGCTGGGGCACGGAGGATGTTGGAGAGCGAAAGTTTGTAATTTTTTTTTATTTCTTCCTCTATAGGCTATTTTTGCATCATGTAAATTCCAAAAAACTGAATAATAATAATAATAATAATAATTACACCAACAGTTTGAATTTTTAATTCTCTATAAATAGAGACCACGTTCGATATACTTTGCCGAACATTTGGTTTCTATTTTTCTCAAATGGAATAAAAAACAAAATAATAAATAAATATAGTTTTTAATTTTTTATGCCTTTGGGTGAGCAAAGGCACCATTGTGGTTACTAAGGCATAGAGGTTAGGCAAAGCAATTAAAAATTTATTTTTGGTTGTTCGCCCTAAGGCAAAGAAGGGCACTAATGTGGGTAGTCTTAAAGAATATCCAAGTTGAGTAACTCTAATACCTCGTTTATTTTCAAAAAAAAAAAAAAAAAAAAAGGGGGTAAAAAAAGTTACTCTATGGAACTGGATCATTCTATAATCCTTTTCGATGGACTTCTTGATTTATCATTCTTAATGTGTGCTTTCTTGTCTGTTTTTTATTTTCTTCTTCTGTTAAGTAAATAAGTAATATAGGATGTTGGGTGAGTCCCACGTACACCAGGGGGTGACACCTTAATGCAAGTTGGTGCGAGTGAGTTTCAATGTTAATAACATGGCACTTCTTAAGGTTGGCTACCAGATTGATGTTGCAACGGGTGCAAACGTAAATGAGAGCTGATTTCTTCTTGGATATGAAAGCTACTAACAAGCGTTTCGAGAATTTTAAATTGGTGATAGCATATGTGATTGTGAATTGTCAATGTAGAGTTGTAGACTGTAGCTAGGTCTTAAATCTCATTTGTTCTCATGCACTTTCGGTAACGAATGTTTGTGCTGTGTTCTTTCTTTTCAACTGTATTCAATTACGAGAACAAAAAATGATACTCTGTTTTTGCTTGCAGTAAATAATGCAGGTACTATAAATAAGAACAACAGTCTTTGGGATGTTCCAGCCGAAGAGTTCGATAATGTGATTGATACTAATGTCAAAGGGATTGCAAACATGCTCCGTCACTTTATTCCTCTGATGATTGAGAGGAAGCATGGAATCATTGTCAACATGTCATCTGGCTGGGGGCGATCGGTTGCAGCTCAGGTGAACAGATTAGAAATTATCTTTTCGTTGATATGGTGTTCAATGTCTGTCATATGGACATTATCTCCACACACACACACACACAAGATAGGGTCTTTCTAAGAACATGTTTGAGGAGCTCAACTTTGGATATTTGATGGTAGAATTGAAAGTGAAGTTTTCGTAATTTCAAATCATGTTATGGTTGAAATATAAGAATGAGTGGGATGACTGAGTATTTTTTAGATTGGGAAAATACTGATGTACAAGAAAAAGATACAAGAGTGGAGGATAAGGTAAGTTAGATGAGTATGAGTTAAATCTGCATGATTATGAAAGTTAGGGTGGTGCTAGGCTATTTGATTTCTGTGAGTTGTTTGCCTTGAACTTATTGCCAAGGATGCCCAGAAGATTTCAGAATGTTGAGTAAAGGTTATTGTATTGTACTATAAAGGTTAGTCTTGTTGGTGGTTGAGAAAGATCTTTTCGACAACGAGAATGTGCAGTATGACACTACCTGTGAGTTCTAGATAGACATGTCAGTATTTCATTTTTGAGATATTAGTATACCATGTTCAACGAAATGTCGATGAAAGCAAAATGCCTAAGCTAAATATAGCTTGGTTTCTCTGGGAGATAGGTCATCGCAATTTGTACTGTCATCAAAAGTATCAATTGATGTATCTGTGATATGAGAAAAGCAAGTTTGACATAGCATTGGCTCAGTAGAGATTCTGAACATGCTGCTAGCCCCTGATTAACCAAAGTAAAAAGGAAGTTGAAATCTTGGATTATGTTGATTTATATGATTCCATAATGAAAATTCTCTCTTATTGTTGGTAGAAGATTTTGGGTGTATGAACAACTTCTCTGCTTGTATCACCTAGTTTCAACTTTCGTGCCTGCTTGTTGCATGGGCTTCACTTGTAAATACATTGGTTAAAATAGTTGAGCTTCATATGAGATTATTCAGTAGTGTGTGCCCCAAAGCATATGGGATATAATGCTTTGTTGTTTTGTTAGTGTTGTGAGCCTTCTTAGACAGCTAGATCTTAGATGATGACATATGTCACACGGCAAAGATGTAAGATCAGATTTGGCTATTTATCAATGAGATTTGATCGTTCCCGTCAAAAAAAAAAAAAAGATGTAAGATCAGATTGATGGTGCAAATGTCTGATTGCAGTAAATGAGATCTTTTCTCCTCTTTTCCACTCTTGGGCCCTGCTGTTGTTCTGATCATCTTCACATGCACAAGCTTGTTTTCTTTTGAGAGACAATTTTTTATTCTGCTTATTGGCTCGTTTTTGACAGGTTGCTCCTTATTGTGCTTCAAAATGGGCAGTTGAGGGTTTGACTAGAGCAGTTTCAAAGGAGCTAAATAGTGGTGTTGCAGCTATCGCTCTCAGTCCAGGAGTTATACATACTGAGATGCTTGAGTCATGCTTTGGTGCTTCAGCCAATGTCTATCCGACTCCTGATCAATGGTACTGTTTTCCCCTTTATCTACATGGGAGTTTTACCCGTTTGGTGTTCGTTTGTTTGAAATCTTCTATTACTTTTTTTTGTTGTTGTTTAATTTCTAACTTGATTTAGAAACTCAGAGGTGATTTTTTCTCCCGCACTTGGTGTGTGTGGGTGGGTGGGGGGGGGGGTCGTATGACAACTCTTTGAGGGCCTGTATGTTGCTTCTTTTAGCATAGTTCCACCACGGTAGTTCATCAGACTGTCCCTGACGTGTTACTTCTTGTTGGTTGTGGACTCTGGTGATGCCTGTGTTTCTTGGTATGCTTATTCCCTTTGACCTTTTTAGTTGAAGTTTGGGAATACGACAGAGGGAGAGAAGGATACGGTCAAGGCTTGATTACTTTTCCACATGCGTACCCGATGTTCAAGGGTGCCAAAGACTTAACAACTTTGATATTATGTGCCTTCTTGAGTCTTAAGAAAATGACAGTGTCTCATATTGTTTGTGATCATTCTATTGCCTGAACTGATCGTTTTAGTTTACGATTAAACCGCATTAATTGTGATATTAAGGGATTACAAAATAAAAAGTTAGTCATAATTTATAAAGTAACCCCTTTACTCATCCTATATGGTGGATTATAAGGGCAACCACTAAAAAAAGTATAATGGTCACTAAAAACTTGGGTCACTATATAAACTTATTGTGAGACCATCTCACGCTAAATCGTCCTCAGAATTTTCTTGTAATGTTTAACCTCTGTTAAAATATAAAATAAAAAATAAAATAAAACACTGATTATTCACTTATTGTTCGTCCTGTGAAGTCACAAGGCCTGGATGTTTTAGTGAAGAAAGTGTGGTTTCATGGAGGGATGGAAATTCACAGGCTGACATTGAAGGAATAGTGCCAATGGGACTAAAAGACAAACCAACTTTTTACCGACTAATATCATCGTCCCCCCCCCTTCCCAGTTGCTTAACTTGCTTTTATTTCTCCCGATTTCATGAGACCTTTCCTCATTTTCTATTTGAATCATGTAAAATCTGCTTGCTGCTACATTTTGCTCTGTTTTTGACAAGGGAAAGGCTATTGGCACTCTGCAAACGAGCTTTGCAGCTTTCTTGATTAGAGCACAATCTAACCTAGCATTGCAAAGTTTTAGAGTACTTATAGCCTCTCTCTTGTCTGGTTCTATGTATACCTACTGTTGAGACTCTTCCCCAATAATGACTTTTGGTGGTAGACATCAGACATTCGACTGCCAATGTATTTAATTGTCTTTTATATTCTGGCAGGGCTCCGAGAGCAGCAACTATGATACTTAATCTATCAGCTGCAGACAATGGCGCATCTCTCACTGTGTAAAGAGCAACTGATCGTTGAACTAATATTGTTCTAGTGAACCTTTTAGGGCTAGGGCTCTTTCTGTTCAATTTGTTATGGATTGTGTAATGTAATGGCCTAATGGGCGCTTTAATGTAAAGTAATGTGTTGACTTGCTGCCTCAATCTTCCTTTTCATTCCAGTAGAGACCACTGAAGATGATAAGTGTTATAGTAGGTTCTGAAGCAACATGAGGTTAATGACCTCAAACCGCCGCACTCGTACAAAGGTGTGTCAAGTACTCAAGTTTCTAGTCTCTAGCATGTTTCCTAGTAAAGAAATTGCTGAAGTTACTATATAGCCGATGAGTTTCTCGAGTAGGGAATGTGGAAGATTGTCTTTGCACCCCCATGGTCTATAACTCTATGTTCACTATTCGTGATCGAATGTCTGAAAGACTGGAAGTTGTGCTCTCAGAATTTTTCATTTATCTCACAACCCAACTCACCTAGGCTACTAGTACATCCTTTTACCTTTTTTTTTTCTTTTATTCCTTTATAACAATGGAGTACCACTTTCACACTTTGTATAGCTTTAGTGGACGAGTTTTTACTCTTTCCGTTTTTTTTCTTTTGTTCACCATTTCGTTTGAATTTCTCTCACAAACCATTAACAAATGAAAGGTAATATTATTTGGGTTGGGGAGGGCCGAGGGGGTTAGGAATCTGCTTAATTACTTTAAGCTTCAATCCATAGAAGTTGGTTTTGGTACAAATTGTCGACGTACAGAAAGTTGTGTATATATATCTCTAATAAGCTTCAGTTACAACTTCATTTCGTTCAAATTGCACTCTTTCCCTCTATTTCCCTCCCATCTCACTGAGAGCGGGACTATGTTAAGAAATTTGACCCAACTCGATAAAACTCGAGTATGTGACAGATTGGAAACATCTCGGTCAAAACTATAAGATTCAACTTTGTTAGGCATCAGGACTTGTGACCCGATGACTTGACCCGAATGGCCGTACAAAAAAAGCAACTTCGTATTGGCCCGGCAGAAGGTAATAACCTACAGAAAATCCGATTGAAGCAATCCCAATGATCGACCTGAATCGATGACCAAAAACAAGTCAAGTAGTTGACCCAACTCTGTTCTAATCATCCCAACCCTGAACTGACCAAACCCATCCGACAGGTACCTCTAACAGGGATCACAACCAATTTCATGATCTAGCCAGACATAATCTCTTTAAAACTTGTAAACAACTATAACAAACGAAATCAAAATATAAATCAAAATCGAAATCTGATTTCATTCCAAAAGCATAAATTAAGCAGCAATGTGTTTAAATTGACTGATGTGGCCTTGGGGGTGTGTTAACCCCCCAGGCTGTAATTCACTAATTCCAGGAGACAGTATGTACATTTCCTTTGTTTTCAGAATCCATTTCTAGCCCAGAATTCTAACCTCTTTTGAATTAATTTCCAGCTCTATCAATGTCTACAAAAGCTTTCTCGAATCGATCAGGGAATTAGATACGAGTATATAACAATGGCAAGTAGGGGCAAGGAAATCGACATATTGTAGCAGCCCTTCAGAAGTCATAATCTTCTTAAATTGAACTATTCTTCTCAACAGCTTCTTTGAGTTTCCTGCCCAAAGCAAAGGCCAAGGGTGGTGGAACTGCATTACCAATCTGTCGATGCCTGTGTTGAATGTTCCCAGAAAATTTATAGGTATCGGGGAAGCCCTACAATAGCAGATACACGGAATCCAAACTGTTAGGTTCCATCAGTATTAAGACGAAAATGGCTATAGGTAGCGTCTGGAAACATGAATTTGTGTCAAATTTGGATTTGAGAATCAAATCCTTGTTCCCAAACACTCTCATAGTAGAATTTGCTATGGAATTCAAATAAGAAATAGTAATAATTTAAGTATGGCATTCTTGTGGAGGATGAGGTCATGTTTTCAAAGTTAAGAAGTCGCACAGACCTTCAAATCTAATGAAGTGTTGTCGTAGGACAGTCTTACCCAGAACTTATAGGCACTTAAACTAAAAGCATAAATTTATTAGCCAATTGATGATTCAACCAAAAGAATTCTAAGCACTCGGGTTCTAATGATTTTAATCTTCAAGGTATGATGGGTGGCTTATCATCACAGATTAACAGTAAAGCCGATTTAGAGATCTGAACACTTACTTGAGACCGAGCACATTCACGAACCGTAACTATCCTATCCTGATCAGGATGAAAACACATTCCCACCTTGCCCATTGGCTGTGGGTCAGTAATAGAGGTTGGGAAATTTCCTTCCCAGTCCAACCTTCCAAATAGACCCTTCCATTGATTGTGTCTTTCTGCTGTGTTTGGCAGGCACCAAGGTACCAAGTCAGCCATCTGTCCTGTAGACAGCTTAACCTGCAAGAGGAAATAGTTTGAGGAAAAACTAGAGAGCTGAGCTATTATGAGAACTGCTACGTAAGCCAGCGGCATAAACAGTGTAAAACGCATTTTTTGATGGAAAATTTCATAAATGATGCGACTTTCCAAATAGTCGAAAACTGTTCTTTAAGTAGCAAATGGCTGCTAATTTGGAAGTTTTGATAATACCTTCTCGTCAGGGAGGTCTCGCCAATCAGCACCAGGTCGTTTGGGAATCTTTTGACAGCGTATCAAATTCAACTCATTCATTTCCTTTGATATGTGATCTGTTAAAGACACCATATCCCGCCGGATCATCTTTTGATACCAAGATACCGGCTCATTTTTGTACTGTGAAATAGAAGAATAGCAAGAGCAAAGACCAATTAATGAGTATGGTAACTGGCATAAATGATACTCCAGGAAAACGAGAAACCAGTATCTCACCTCCATAGTAGGTAGAGAAGCACCATTCCCAACAGCTGGTAAATCCCCAATAGTATCTCTGACTGTAATAGAACGGAAAGGGGCACCAGCTGCAGTACTACGAACTGCAGCATACTGAGCATTTCGGCCCAGAGTGATTTTGAGCTCTGAACCAGCAAAAACATGCATTGGCTCAGGCCAATCAGGCAGTGTCTCCTCAGGAGAAGCAGCCCATATAAATGCACGTTTACGAGATTGGGAAACACCAAAGGCTCCAGCGTCCAGAATGCCAAATCTCACCTGAAAAGCGTCATTGGTTAATATGGACAAATTCTAGTTTTCTGAATGTCAGGACTGCCAGCAAGTTTCAAACAAAAATAATATGAAGATAGAATAGAAAATTGAACACACTGCCTACCTGATAACCCATTTCAAGAAGAGAAGCTATGGCTAAGCGAAATGTCTGCCCTTTGTTGAATGACACAAAGTTCCTCACATTCTCCAGAAGAAAATACTTAGGTCGGAAATAATCAGCAAATGAAAGGAAAGCCAAGATCATTTCACATTGGACCTTACTCCAAGCACTTTTGTTAAACCTATTCATTCCTGAAAAGCCCTGACATGGAGGGCCTCCGTTTATAAAGTCTACATCCCCAGGTCTAGGCAGTTTGTTGATTTCCTTTTCTTCAAGCTTCTTCGCCTCCTCTGTAGCTTCAGGAGTTGACATGCAATCATCTTCATCACCACAGGCTGACATGATTGCTCTACATATATTTCAAACCATAACAACTTTTCAGTAACCAAGAACAAGTTTGATGCCACAACAAGGTTTTTGGAATCCACAGAAAATCAGAACAAAGAGCTCACTGCATAAACAAATTCTACAATATGTATGCATGTGTCACTAGATTGTAATCAAGCTGGCATGCAAAAATTGTTACACGCATCGATTCACTGGAATTGCAGCATTTTGACTTCGGACATCTGTTGAGCTGGTAGTTGACGAGGAATAACTTAACAAAAAATTTGGAAACATTTAAGAAATATAATGCTTAGAATGCCTCAGATTTGTATAACAAAACTTGTAACGCTGTATAAATAAAGCTTATTATATATTTCTAGTCAAACGGTCAAAATATGATTAAAATAACCTGAAAAGAATACTCCTATGATTTAAATAGTGTAAAAGTCAAATTGTTGCATTTACAGAGAATCGGAGGGAGTATTAAACAAATTACACAAGCAATAACAGGATTGATATGAAAAATCTAGCAGATATATGATAAAATGAACCTGGAAGGGAGTGGGACCCCTTCAGGCAAGCTTACCCGAGGATGACATTGCAGTTATTAATGAAAACTGACGCCCCAGGGTGGTTGAGGTTAAATGCGTCACCAGCAGGTTCTTCATACTCGATTGCCCATTTGGTCTGTGACACACCTGAAAGTGTAAATCAGATAGACTTGCTTTAGCAACAGCAAATGTCCCTACATAAACAAACATAACAAACCACAACTTTATTTTATCACATATAGAAGATCAGCTCAGTGTATCCATGTTACCTGCTCGTTCCAACCCTTCAGATAAGCCACCACAACCAGCAAAGATATCAAGAGTAGCTAGCTGGTTCTTAGAAGAATCTTTATCTTTGCAACACTCATTATCAACATCTTCCTTACCCTTTCCTTTCTTCTTTCTGGCCACGGAATCATCAACCACAGAACTCAGTTTGACGCTGATGGGCAGCTGCAAGGGAAAACCAATAACACGAGGTTATGCTAATAAATAGCTAGGGCAGATTATTTAAGATAGTCTTGTCCTGACAGGAAAAAAAAAAACGCAACCTGTTTGATGGCGCCACTATCACAATCGTACAGATGCTCACAAAAGAAGATATGCTCAAAAATAGCTGGGTAGTCTAGCGATGTCAGATCATGCTTTCTTCTGACTTCACACTTCCCTCGGATAGCAGATATAGGCAGCAATTGTATTTGTTCACTAAAGTAAACCTGAAAGTCGATAAAAAAAAAAAAAAATATATATATATATATATATATATATATATATATAAAAAAATATATTCAGCCATTCTGTTAATCTAAGAAACATAAGCAATAATTTTCACTGAACAGTCATGCTAATCCTGGGCATGTAAGTAACAACTTCCAATGCTAATACTGGAGAACAAAACGGTTTACCTCACGTATGTCAGACCGATATGCTCTTTCTAATGAGATGTCCTCTGGTCTAAAGTATCTCCGGGCTTTGATTTTGATAGATTCGGGATCAGATTTTTTGGAAGCCTTGGGCATCACAATCTCCAAGAACTGACAAATCACATAAGGTTTCAAGCCCACATTTCTGCCACTCTTAAAGGTTTCGCTTCCTTTCTCATTTTCTGCAAGATAACGAGGAGCAACATAGAAAAAGTCCTCAACGTTGTATTCAATCCCTTCATAAGCAAAGCCGCACTTGGACGAATTCACCTTCAAAGTTCGCTTCTCATTCTCAGCCTCTTTCGCTTTGCAGGCATGGCAGGTACCATTTCCAAGCCCCAAGGAATCTATTTGGAGGCGAACGAATGCACCTTCATGAGGCCGGTAAGAGCTTTTGCAGTAATATTCCAAAGGTAATCCTTTGCTCTTCCTGTCCTCAGCATTTTCCCGATCAGCCTTTTCAGCCAAAGCATGAGCTTTTCGGAATTGATAACCCCACTGCATTTGTCGAGTTTCAACAACTGTAGTTTCTTTAACATCTCCTAAGTCAAAGTCCAGGCAACTATTTGTCAAGAATACCTCCCTCTCATTGGCAGCAGTTCCTAGAACGGTTTGAGATCCTCTCAGCATCAATCGCCCATGAACCATCTTTCTTCCCCCTGATTTTTCATACATATATTCCACTAAATAGATTTGGGGTAGCTCTTCTGACTCAGCTGTTTCAACAAAAACAAAACCTCCGACAGCAACTAAAACTCCATTGACAACGGCTTGGTTGTAAAAACTACCACTTGAAGTCTTCTGAATAGGCTCTCCTTCCCATTTAATGTCCTCAGATGAACGATGGAGCTTTCTTGGCCGGCT
>JBBYHQ010326604.1:0-14841 GCA_038382645.1 Spergularia azorica
CTGCACATTCTTACCTTTTTACGATCAAACAACTCGCGCCGCATTGTCATGACAAGACGATTAGCCTTCACTTCTTCTCTACTCTATGTTAGCCTCGTTATACTCGAAGTCTGACTTTCTTTCAAATTTGGATTTGGTAGCGGATATCGTCAGTTGAGGAGATTAGATCTGTGGAAGATGTCAGGTAATTTAAGTTTTCGCTTGTTATTCTCTTTCATGAACCTTCCATTAGCCTTCTGCTTGTTGGGACTTCTAAGAGAAGCTATCTACCTTCTGTGTCTGTTTTGCTGATTATTTCAGGGCCCTTCGATGGTCATTCTTTGGAAATATGTCCGACCCGCTGTGCCTCGTGGCCGCAGAATTATGAACCAGTAAGTTGAGTTTCTCAAGACATGAATAGAGCTTTTAATGTGATATTTTGGTCCTACTTCACTTCAGTGTTCCTAAACAAAAATTTATTTTCCGTCTCTCTTGATTTTTTACACTTGGTCGGAACTCCTCTATCATATTCAGATCCTACACAATAAATTCAATAAAACGGAGGTAGTAATCAAACTAATTTTAAGATGGTTGTCTATATTGGCTTCATGTTTGATTTATGATTTTGATGTGGTAATTTCTGTCGGCTGTAAAGTATCCAAGTGTATAACATTTGAAGGTCCATGATGTTATCTCATAGCCTAATCATTTGTGTTGAATCTTAGTTTAAGGAGACGCACTCATTTAACGAACAAACTTCTATTTTTCAAAACCATATTTTGCATAAAATTTACCCCTTTTATGGTATTTAAAGAGGGACAAGTATAAACTAGGAATTAAGGGGCAAAGGGAAGGGTAGAAGTAAGGATACAAGAGAAAGAAAATTGGAAATTCCACAGTCATGCGCCTCGCGTGCGCCTCAGGGCCTGCGCCTTGGTGCTCCTTGGTGCTCCTTGGTGCTCCTCAGTGCGCCTCAGGCACACTTGTGCGCGCCTCGAGCTTCTGAGGCGATGTCAGCTGCGCCTAGGCGAGGCTCAGGTGCGCTTTTTTAAACTAAGGTTGGCATTGATATAAGTGCGTACTTGAAATTGGAAATTATGCAATATAAATACTTTTGGTCGAGTGAAGATTCGGACTTGTGACTTGGAGGTCACGAGTTTAAGTGGATGGTGACGATTGATGGTGACTGGTGAGATTTGTGTAGCCTGGGGTTTGATTAGGTCCTGAATCTTGTTCCCATGTGTGCTGTTTGGCCTGCAATCCATGGGCTAGCTAGCCAGGTTTTTATTCTGATCCGCCAAGTCCAGTTAAAAAAAGGGGCTAATCACTTGATCATTATTATTACAATAGTCTTTTTGGTTTTGGATTATAATGGAATAAAGCAGAATGGTTTAGAAAACTTCAGAAAACTGTGCGCATTTCTTGTGTTATGAATTAACAGATGATCTTTACAATTGTCGATGAAATTTCCATTCATATGGAAATAACCCTGCTTTGTTCCAACATTGAGGTAAGGGCGTTAGGCTGCATCGACATTGGTTGAGAGCCTTTGATGAATTGGGATAATGTTGGCATTGACTTGTTGCTGTATTAGTAATACTATATCCTCACTTGAAATAGGTTCGCCCCTTTTGCTCTACATGTTTGTGGTTGTGTATACTGACAGTTTACTGTATTTTCCTTGTTTTCAGTACTTGAGTGGTGTTGGTCACTATAGGAGAGATCCAGTTTCGGTCCCACAAGTCGCATATCGGCTTTCACAGTCAATGTCGTACAGGACAGCAGGTGGCAATACGAGGAGTATCGGCAAGTCGTTACAGCGTGCTCGTGCTTCTCCCTGCAGGCAGTTGGCTAATTTCACCATGAAGTTAACAAAAGCATTGAAGTTCCTGTAACTCTAAGCGCATTCTACAATCACTCTAAACTTATCAGTTACTACTAGTGTTCAAGCCTGTCTAGTGTAATTGTTTCCGTCTTTTAGGTGCTTCAAAAATTAGTGGTACAAATTTCCGTCTTTTAGCGTATGGCTTTTAGGTTATTTCTTGATTGGCTGCCCTAATTGCCTCCATCCAACTGTGATCTTTCTGATATATGTATATTTTTTGTCCATGCCTTGTGATATAGAAACCATGGTTAGACTCTGCACGGTTGCTTGCTCCCCTCACCGATTCTGTCAACGACATTGCATGGACTTTTGTTATGGATAGGGATTTGGTTCCATTTGCGGCATTGCTTCTGGTTGCCCAAGAAAAGGCTCTGGTTCCATTTGACTCAGGTATTTTTCTGCCGGCTGCATTTTCTTGTTCGTGCAACCTCTTTAAATTTGCTGAGTTTATCTGAATATGATGATAGTTTTTCATGTTGTGCTGCCATTGATGATATTGTTGACCACAGGCTTGTCATTTCGTCAACGCATTGCCGATAGGATTGATGAGTACAAAACTAAAGGGGTTACTGGCCATCAAGTAGTTGAGTTTACATCGCTTATGGATGCTTGCAAGTTGCTTGAGATTTTTGAGAGGACTGGGGACAACTTGAGATTGTACTGTAACTCGTTGCGTAAAAATGTAAGCCAAGTACTTGAGACGATGACTCTACAAATTTGAACTTCCATTTGAATTGATCTATTCTTCTTTCAGGTTGTTCCAGGCAAAGTGTTGATTGATGTTGCTGGTATATTTAAGAAAGCTGATTTTTTACTGCAGCCGGTGGACCTTGACTTGAAAGATTGTTACAGGTTTGGATGTCTTTCTGCACACCTGTTTGTTGAATCTCATGGCAGGAGTTTGTTTGGTTGTATGTGTATATTATTGGGGGCTCCCTGTATGTTTTCTCATTTACTCTCTTTTTTGTGTTGTATGGGTGAGCTAACATACAGGGGATGTTATGGGCTTTGGAATCCTAACGTGTTCAAGCTCTCAGGTAACTTTCTCAATTTTAAGGGTGTAGTAATCAGATACCATGATCCCTTCCTAAATTTGGATGCTTCTGTTGGAACAGATCTTCCAAGCTCACAAGCCAATCATGTTTCACTCCCTAATCAAACTTTAGCTCGTGGTTCCGGTGCAGCACATTACAAA
Source organism: Spergularia azorica (assembly GCA_038382645.1). NCBI lineage: Eukaryota > Viridiplantae > Streptophyta > Magnoliopsida > Caryophyllales > Caryophyllaceae > Spergularia > Spergularia azorica. The sequence goes on from JBBYHQ010326604.1 coordinate 3,060, forward strand.
ATTCCTTATGTAAGTCGACCTTCTGCTGAAAATTGAACCACATTTTTGCATGCGCCACTATTTATTTACTGGTAGTGTAAAAACATTTTGTCGCATCTTTGTGTTTAGTGTTCTTAAACATGTATTCCTTGTGTTCCATCTGTTTTCGGGTGTGTAAAATGATAATGTTCTTCTTGTTGTTCCCTACTGCCTAGATGTGGCATAGACTAATACTCATATGATTATAAAGAGGGTCTTATGGTCTATAATGCTCATTGTGGCTTTTCAGGGGCAGTCTTATATATACATTATAAGCTTAAGACGGGGTCGGTGTTAAATTTTATGTCATCCGGTTCTCAGCCACGTTTATTGAGTACTGCTGTTGGTCAATTTGACAAAGCTGGTTCAGTAGTTCCGTGGAAGCGTCTGGCTTATGCGGCCATGAAACTGAAAAGAGGGATGAGGGGCTAAACCCGGGTGTAATGACTTATGAACTTCTATATCAGGCGTCAAGGTAAGTTGTTGTCTCACCTTAGACTCAGTTCTTTACTTCTATATCATTGTCTGCGTGGACGGATTAACTCCAACACGGCCAATTCCATTGCAGGAGTATCAAAGGCACTTCTAGAGCTGCAGATAGCAGTTCCGGTTCTAGTGTCTATAACAGGAATCGTGTATCAGACGTCACCGAAGAGCTTCCTAGCCCTGATCTATCCCCCATTGTGGACTTCTGTGGGAAGGTTTTTAACTCTGTAGATGGCTGGAGTCCCGCGTCATGTCATCCAGGAATGCATGGTTCGGCCTACGAAGAATTACTCTGGTCGCTAAATTTTAACGAGACGTTTCCAAATTCTTCATGCATCCATATGCGGGTTTTTTTCAGGGGGAGTCGTATTTACTTCATAAGCTTAAATCGGGTTCAATGTTGAGTTTTACGCCATTGGCTTCTCCCCCACGGTTATTGAGTACTGTTGTGGGTCGGGTTGACAAAGACGGTTCTAGGATCGCATGGAGGCATTTGGCTTATGCTGCTATGAAACTGAAAAGAGGGGTGAGGTTGTTGTAGTGGCTAATAATGTCGACGTTGAAATATGTAATTTGTTTTTACTCGCAATTGCTAGTTGCTACTAGACCCGAATTAAGGTCAAACCAAATAGTCCTCGTCTAACTCGAGTTAAGTTTTGGCTCGATTCTTTCGTACTCACTCAAATGCCCCATGGGTTAGTCCTCGTCTAACTGTGATATGTGCTAAAAGAGGTGGAGATGATCTATCGTTCATCACTTCATCGTCCACAGTAAATGGAGAGAATATGTCATTTCAACGAAACTAAACAAATATATATACATGCGTTTATAAATGAAAGTACTTCAACATGGAGGCCCCTGAATGAAGCCAACACTTCCTTAATCATTACGAGTACTCCATATTTAATTAGAGCTCAAGTTCTTGACAATACCACATTGATATAATTAGAAGCACATTAAAGTACAGGCCGTTGACTGCATAGGCTTGAACACCAGTGTTAAATTACAGAAGTTTGAATGCTTTCATTAATTTCATGGTGAAATGTGCCAATTGCCTGGGAAAAGAGCCGGCAACAGCATTGTGTGAAGAGTTGCTGATCTGCATGGCAGAAGTTGCAACACCAGCACGGTACAGGGACTTGCTTATCTGCCCGGGAGAAATGGCGGCACCAGCAAGGTGAAAACATGTGCTGAAATTCCTGCCATTGCAAGCTGTGCTGTACGGCCTGTACCGCTTTGGCTGCTGAGAACCCAGAGACATCAGTTTGTGGAACGTGATCATTCCTCCTTTGCCACAATAGCCACCACTTGCTCCTCTGAAGTACTGAAAAGCAATAACTTGGTCAACATCCACAACCAGAGGTATAGAGAAATGGGCAAAAATAGATGTACGCAGCCTTACCTCTATATGTTTGAAAACATAAGAGGGACTTGTTTCGGATGAATGACAATTTTGTCAACAATCACACCAATCATCTGCTACTTTACAACGCAAGAAGTGCACAATTTTATAGGCCATCTCGCTTTATTCCATTATCTTTCAAAACGAAAAAATTGCGAGTCTTTGACTCCATAGGAAAAGCAACTATTACCATCACTTTTTGTATTACCAAACCAACTCGCATTCTCTAAACTAGCTGAGACCTATAAACACGGCAGTTTTACCATTCCTAATACTTGTAGGTTGTTAGTTGCTCAAGATTATATTGCTAATCCAAAATAGTGATTCGCTCACATCCTCTAAACTAGCTGCGAAACACAACAGTAGTTTTACCATTCTTAGCACTTGTAGGTTGGTCGCCACTAAAGATTATATTGCTACTCCAAAAATAGTAGTAAGACATTTTTTAACTCGACTTGGGGGATCTAAAAAGAACTGGGTAGCCTGACAAAATGGAAAACCTAAACACCAATCAAACCCCATCACCATCAATCTTCACCCTCCCAAATGCCCTAAAGCTAGATTCGAACTTATGACCTCCCAAGTCTTCACTATCCATTTCATGTAGGCATTAATATTAATGCTAATACGGATGATTATGCTACATGAAGTGACATCACAACACCTTCTAAAAGAAACTACTCAAACTTATGCTAATGTAACTTATCATCATTATCACTATCCTAAAGACACTATACTCCAATAAAGGTAAGCGGAGTCACAAATACATAACCTTTGACTTAATATAATCGCAATAGCAGCAAAGACAGCTTTCATAATGAAGATTTAGTACACTTTAGTACTTTACGGCCAACAGAATTTACCAGATCAAAAAAATAAATCAAACATGAAATTAACGCAGACTGGTATCTTAAATTTTGGTTAGATTCGTATTCTATTCCGAAACATTGAAGTAGAAGAAAAATACATAAAACGCTCTGCTGATCTATTCCTGAGAAATTCAACTTACGGGATCATAACGACCGGGCCACAAGCTGGCATAGCGGGTCGGACGAATGTGCAGACACGAATCATCATGCGGCCCTGATATCATTAGCAAAACAAACAGAGTAAGATTGACAGATTCTCCAATAATTCCAACAGGTGGAAGGAGAATGGTTGGAAGATAACATAGAACACTTAATTACCTGCCATCTTTGCCAAGTTTAACTTCCGCAATCCACGATGTCGACTACCAAACCAAGATGTGAAAGAAAGCCAGTCAGACTTGGAGGATAAATAGACTACCCATAGGCAGCATAGAAGAAGCTAAAAAAGTGCAAAACTATACAAATTTGTCTCAAAAAAATTAAACTTGTGATTGACACCTGATAGAAATACTATATGTCTGATCCACATAATTTGCCAGGCATAGAAGTGAAATCTTCTAGAACAGAGAGAGTATAGTTACTCAAGCAAGAGACAAACAAAAGTCAAGACGAGTGATAAAAAAAACATACACAAATTGGCTACATATTGAAAGGTCCCAAATCGTCACGTGAACATCAGACTTCTTCAACAAGTCAGAAACATCAACTAGCACATCTTCCACATGCACCTGAAAGATGAAAAGGAGGTAAACAAGCTCTACTTGTTAGGCTATGTTCTTCCAAATTCTGAACTTCTATTTACTCTACTACACAAATGTTTTGTAGCTTGATTGTGGGCCATCTAAACTCACTAGAAACTTCAAATGTTAGACTTACATAACAAAACATTTTACGTTATAGCTCTCACAACGAACCAATGAGTTATGAGTTGAACTAAATGGCTAAGGTATATTTCACACGAAAAGAAGAATGCATTAGTCTCCAGTCACGTCAAAATTATCATGTTTGTAACGAGTAGGACAGTTCACGTACATAGTCCACCATTGAGCTACAGTACAAGCTCAAGTCTTTACCGACCCTCTCAAAAACATCCAGTACTTGAAGTGCATCTTTAAGTGTGCTTTTGTACACCTCTTCTTCAGTGTCGATGTCATCTTTGGAGAGTGAATCAATCTCACTTGTTATGCATTGGCGTATAGCCAAGCCTATTAACAAAAAATAAAAGTAAAACAAAGTTATCATACACGGGGACATGCATGTCCCGACACCATGTTTACCAACCAATTTAAGGTGCATGGTGCATAGCATGGAGAATATATACACTTCACCTGAGTCGAATGGAGCCATAACTTTCTCTTGAGCAACCAGAAGCAGTGCCACAAACTGTTCCAGTCCGCCATGCTTCAGAAAGGTCCAGGCAACATCATTGATGGAGTCCGTGTGTTGAGCAAGCAACCGTGCAGAGTCCAAGATTGGTTTCTATATCAAAGCTGAGTTCAGTAGTCTATTTAACAATAAGTTACACAAAAGTCCACTACAAAATAATTCATTCAGCTTTACACCCCAAAACAAAAGTTGAAAGCTTTTATCATTTCTGAAACTTTTGTCAAACTGAAGTATTATGACCTAGGTGAGGGGGTGAGGGGGCTGGTAGCACAAACTTTAAGAAGGCCAGACGAAAAGAATGTCATACTAGAAAGAGCAACAAACAAACGAACCGTTTTCCACTGGCAAAGTAGAATAATTAGCTTGATTATAGACTCGCCGCGGCGCCACTTGTATATGTGATCCACAAAACTATGCCATGAAAACAAAATGTTGTTCTTAAGCAGAGTAAAGAGCAGGGCGTATAAAATAGAATAATTATAACGAAGGTGGCCAAAACTACCTCAAGTTAACTAAGAGAAAATGAATTGGAAGGCCTTGTACTAAACCAATGGTGCAAGGGACATTTGCAAGAGGAATAGCACCACATTGTGTGAGCATTAGGTTGATAACTTTTGGGTCGGGGTTGGAACGAGCAACATAAGCAAGACAAGTTACACCACTTTGAGGTAATTCTTCATGATCTAGTGCAGGAAACTGGCCACAAACTTCAACACGAAGCAACGCGAACAAGCACTTTGTGGCACTTAGATCAACACACTTGTTCACCAAAGAATTCGTCACCTCAGACGGATGCTCTTTAAGCAGCTTCACGAAACGATACTTGTCGTCGGAGCCAACTATTCTGTCAACTCTTGAAAGGAAATCTTGAGGATTCTTCTTCGTCATCCTGATGCTCCTTTCTCTACAATCAATGATCAAAAGTTGCAAGCTTTGAGATATTGATCAGCCAAATTTCAAACCCAACAAATAAAATTAAAAATTTGACCATGAATTTCCCCAAAAAAAAAAATGAAAAATCAGGTATTAAATTCTAAAGCAAAACCCTAATTCAATTAATCATTTCCAAGATAATCACGTCACAAAACCATCAAATAAAAAGGTTGGGCAAATATAGAAAAACTTGTATATATATATATTCGATAAATAATGTTAATTGTTAGATTCAAGATCGAATATCATGATTATAAATGAATCATTTAGAATCTGAAATCATACGGGCAAGGGGGAAAGAGGATAAAACTTACTTCGCGGAGAAGCTGCGCAAATGAGGCCAGAAGTTGCCGACGGATATGGCCAACCGAGGGTGGCGGTGCTGCGTCTGAACGCCGAGAGTGGGAACTTATCTGTTCAAGTGTTGAATTAATTGAATGTGTAAATGTGTTTGGGTAAGTCTTGTTTAGTGGTTAGGGTTCCAACCTTTAAAAACGCGAAGCCTCCCTCGACATCAGCCTTCACCATTCATCACCTCGTATTCAGTCTGTACCCAGGTAAATTCTTTACAAATTAATGGAGAAATGTTCCCTGAATTATTTTATTAATTTGACTATGTTATTCTTAGTATGAATTTTTTGAAAAGTTAATATTATTATTGATGGTTGAATTAAGCTTGAAACACGGGAGAATTAAGGTTAATTGATCTGAAATCAAATAGGAAAATCTGCATCCCCCATGTCGATTTGGAATATGCAGAATTCAATTTATATGTTATTTGCTGTTATTTCATTCATCCCACATTTACCAGACTTGAATTTGAAGTTTTCTACTGCCCTTGATAATTTACGCTAGGGTGATGGAAAAGATTCCATCTTTGTATCATATATGTTTGCAAGATGTGAGTGGGTGCTTTCTTTGGCTGTCACCCAATCAAATTTTTTTATTAATGATAAGATTGTATTTATCTTTTCACCCCCTAGGAACTAGGAACATGTTGTTTTGAATTGATTCACCCCCGTTTTATCATATATAATTGAGAGTCATATGTCGATTCACATTCTTCAGAAACCCTGCTAGGAAAGTCCTCGTATTTGGTCACGGCCTTTAAAATTTTGTTTTGTCTCTTCATCTTTCTCTCTACTCTTGCAATTTACGTGGATTTAACACCTTTCAACGTGGTTTTGAATGTGGAAAAGCTGTAATTTTGCGTATAATCTGGCTTTTGATTGCGTCTCGATCATCTGTTATATTCACTATCCGTTATTGTATTTCTACAGGCTTTGGGACTTTGCTCTTCGTAATTACACAAGGTAGGGAAAGAAGATTCAACTTTTGTATTAGATATGTTTGGGAGATGTTAAAAAGCCGATTCCTTTTGCTGTCACCCAATCAATACTTGTTGGATTTGATTTGCGACGTTTGATAGAAATTGTTTTTAAGTTTCCAAAGTATGGAGCAACTGCCTTCATTCCGTGTTCCTATAGCCGATATGTGAATCACAATATCCGTCATGTCCGAACGGTTTAACTCGGGATGCTTTACTCAAATCAAGAATTTTTCGATGACTTCCTTTCCATCATCACCCGTGACGACAAGGAAAGGTTTGTCAAGTTTTTCCATGAATATTCAGATGAGATGTCCATGTATGTGTTTGAGGAATGTGCATCTTGTAAAGCAAAGAAATGTTTGATTGCAATGATTGAAGGGGAGGTGGGCTAACCTGCCCTAGAACTTCACAATGAACAGCCAGTTAGTGACACTACACCCCTTGCCATGATTGCTCACTACTTCCCTGATCCTGAGGTTATTGCCCTAATGCTCGACCGAGGCTCTGTTAGGCATGTGAACACTGAGTGTACTGTGGGTCAGGGTGCCGATTCTGCATCCCCCCTAACTCACTTGCTCAAGTCTTTGTGGTACTGAGTCTCTTCTTAAGTCCTCTAATGCTCTCACATTTACCATCTTTATTTGTCGTAAACATAAATTTCTGATTCTTAAACCTGCTTGCTTGTTTTTAGTGTCCATCCTCTCATCTACCCTTGGATTAAAGGAGAGTCTCTCTTCAAACTTGTCATAATGCTGTGCCAATGGAAAATGGTTGGTTTTCTTTCCGCCTCTTCTGGTTTATCTAGGTTATTTTGGTTGTCATTTTTTTTTTTTTTTTTGTGCAAAATTACGAGGTTTATGTTGAATTAACACCCTTAGGCGGCCTCAAGGATTGGGAAAGTAATCTGTCCTTGTCATGTCCCCTGCCTCTCATACTTTCTTGGCTGTCTATTAGGCCTGAAATGTGATCTTACTAATATTATTTTATTCATGGCTTCTGATGTAGAAACCATGTTTGGACTCTGCACGGATGCTTGCTCCCCTCACTGATTCGGTCAATGACATTGCATGGACTTTTATTAGAGCCGGGAATTTGGTGTCACTTGCGGCATTGCTTCTGGTTAGCCGAGAAAAGGCTCTGGTTCCATTTGACAGTGGTATTTTTTCATTTATCAGTTGTACACTCGATGTTCATGCAGCCTTTTTGATGTCCAAAGTTAGTTTTATCTCAATATCATGATCGTTGTTAGTTCAACTTGCATGCCTTTGATGATATCTTCTTGCATTGTATGACTACAGGCTTGACAATTCGACAACGCATTGCGCTGGAGATTGATGCTTCTAAAGCTGAAGGTGAGATTGGCCATGAAGGAGCTGAGTACATTTCCATGCTTACGGATGCTTGCAAGTTGCTTGACATTTTTGAGAGGGCTGGTCTCAACTTGAGCTTATATTGTAGCTCGATGCGCAAATCTGTACGTCCAAATTTTTCTTGTGTCTAGCATCTTTCGGGTGCGGTGTTCCCCGGGAATTAGGTTGAGTACTTAGATTGAATTAACAGAATTCGAACATTTGAATTGATCGTTTTCCATCTACTCTTTTGTCAGGTTGCTCCAGACAAAGTGTTGAGTGATGTTGCTGGTATTCTCAAGAAAGCTGATTTTTTGCTGCAGCCATGGGACCTTGACTTGCGAGATTGTTTCAGGTTGGGTTTGAATGTCTTTGTGTACTAGTGGTTATTCACTTCAGGAGTATGTCTTCACTTGTCTGTAACAACTAACAAGTATTTACATACAACTTTTAAAACCATCATAAGTATTTCTATTCTTTGCACACTAGCCATTACTTCTTGCTCTTCACAAATCAATTGCATAGATTTTGATGTTCCCGATATGCCAACCAAACAGCTTAGTTTGTACTTCTTTACCCTCCCCAATTGATGGTGCGCATAAGACGGTTACTAGACGACGATTCATGTTAGCCGACCCCAAATCATTTTGGGAATAAGGCTTGGATGTTGTTGTTTGTTTGTGTGTATGTGTGTTATATTGGGCCTTTGATGTATGCTCTCTCATTTACTATCCTTTGTATCGACTGTCCTTATTGTTGAAGTTGTGTGGTAAGTCACAAGTGCTTCTAAGCTTCGATGATGTGGTGCTGAATTTTAATTGTGTGGTTTGGGAGGTACTTCTCAACCTAAATTGCGGTGCTTCGGTGAAACAGATCTTCCAGGTCCAAAAAGCAAATTACACCCGTATCAAACTTTGGCTCATGGTTCCGGTGGAGCGCTTTACAAGATTCCTTTTGTAAGTTGAGTTGTGTTCAAAATTGAACCAGATTTTTGCATGCGACAGTGTTTATATATATCTTGTTGCATCTCTGTTTTAGTATTGTTATTTGTGTATAACTTATCAGTTTGATGATGCCTGTCAATTGTCAAATGATATTTATATTGTTCCCAACTGCCTAGATGTGGCATACACTTGCCAACATCACACACTAGTTTTCAGATCGGATTGTTGTTAAGTGGATCAAGCATACTCCTCTTTACTGAAATGTGTTACAGGGAGAGTTTGTTTTACGTCTCAAGTTCAAGTCATGTTCAATGCTGAGTTTTACATCATCGGCTTCCATGCCACGGTTATTGTCTACTGCCACCGGTCGGATTGATAGAGGTAGTTCAAGCACTGCATGGAAGCATATGGCTTATGCTGCCATGAAATTGAAAAAAGGGATGAGGTGGTAGTGACTTATAAACTCAAACCTTGAATTATGTAGGTTGTGTTTACTTGTATTTTGCTAATCGGTGATGTATGTTGAAAATTGTAACTTGTGAATTTATGAGGGTACCCTTGAATACTTTCCTTGTCGGATTCAAACTTATACTCATGTGATGTATGTTGGTTACTGTCTTATTGCTTCTTTCATTGCCCTACAAATTCGCCAGAGCCTTGATTGCATCCTAGTGAGCCATGTGATCGCAGTGGGTATGCACCAATCCTTCTCAGCTCGACAAAGGACAACCCTCGGGCGACACAATCACTGAGTCACCAACCGGGCAGAGGACTGTAACAGTAACAGAGGAACCGTAGGGCAGTGCGCCAGGCAATGAACCTCAAGTCAGGAACCACGAATGATTATGTCATCAACATGGAAATAAGGCGGTGTTGGGGATGGTTGAGAGTTCATTTGATTCTCGTCTCATGCATCTACATATATCGACTTATGTATCACAATCACACTTATTTTTGGGTTACACATGGAATTGCTATGTATTATATTCACACATTCAATAAAGCGAAATTTGCATATCTTTGACCCATTTGGGTGTACCTAGTTCCGCACTGACTCAGTCTCCATAGTCGTCAAAGCTATTGATTGGTTATTAATATAGCTAGACTAACTTAACAAAAGAGAGTTGACATTCTTAACCAAAATTCAAAACTCGTCTAAATCAATGTTATTCTTATATTACTCAATACTTCGTCAAAATCGAAAGAAGAAAATATAGCTAGGGAAAGGGGTTCTTCTAAATGTCTTGTGGGCGTTGTGGCCTATAAGTTTTTTCACGTACGTACATGGTGGGCAATTGACAACGATGAGGCTGAGTATGTAAGGATTCAGACTCAAAATAACATTTAATGGTGGGTTTTCTAATCACTAACCAATTTTATTTCTCAAAATTTGTCTCTTTATTATTGCTATTTGCTAATCAAAGATGGATATGGCCTCCCAAACTTGCCAGGCTGAAATTATGGTAAGTCATGGGCCTTTGTTTATGGATCTTTGTAATGATGGGCCCATTGATACGTTAGAGGTCCACTAGACAGGCCTTCCCAAGGCCCGTATGGCCGTATGAAGTGCCCAATCCCATTAGACATAAGTGTCGAAGGCTTCGCTTCGCCCCTGGCGAAACTATGGGGCTCGAACTCTCGAAGGCATCATAGCGAAGATATAATTGATGATCGATAATTAAGTTGGCAAATAAAAAGGCCCGAATAATTATTACATATCGTAAACATTTCGACTACGTTAATATCACTTACATAGTTCACTTGTCCTTGGCCTTAGCTTACTAGTTACTACCCCGTAGTTTCAATAAAGTCAACAACGACGTTTACGTAGCCAATCTTCAATAGTAAAACGAAAACCAATGCCTTTGCGGTCGCAGAGAGGAGAGTTTTGATGACTACATAGTTTTACATAGTTTGACAGTGCGACTGTCCGTACACTTTTTGTCATGATCCAGCAGCTTTTGAATTCCAAACTTGTCAATGTCTTTGCAACTGTTCTAGCAGAGTCCGAATATCTGCACAGCAAATCAAGGTCATGAAAATTTAGAAAGTATAGCAATCACACTTATTTTACTTAACATTTCTTAGTATCCACATGATAGTTTAATCACATGGCAACAGGTAAACAGTAGTAGCACATCACCTAGGTAGGTTGCCAGAGGTGCCCATCAGCATAGTCAGGTTCTATTCTCATTGAAGAATACCATATGTCCTGGTTATATTGTGTTTCAGCGCCTCGACTCTCAACCAGTTGTTCTTTGTACAACTGCATACTTGGACCTTTGATAGTAAATGGGTATACCATGTCAATCTCCTCTCCGCAATGCAATTCCTTAGCCACCATCTTTGCAATACTGTCTACTAACGCCATTCCCTCACGTGGGCAGTGTTCTACCCGCCATTCTTGAAACACACCCACATCAGCAACCAGTTTGCTGTGAAATATAATAAATATTTAGAAACTTATAATAATAATAATAATAATAATAATAATAATAATAATAATAATAGTAATAAAGTTTATCTTTGTTAAAGAAATGCTATCGTCTTTTGCAACTAATCTATCGATCAGTTTGGTCAAAACACCACCTATTCACTTTCTTAGACAAATGCAATCGAAAAAGGTAGTGGAACCATAATGGACGACCTACATGTGACATTGAGAGAAAGAAATTAAATTCAAGTAAAGCTACAAACAAATTTAAACGGCTCAAAAAAGGCACATCACGTTTAAAGGGTACACTACCTGCGGAATTGCCCAAGTTGAAAATGATCTGCTCCTACTTTGAACTGGGAGAAGACTGCTACTGATTAAAGCACCTGTATAACATTGAAAGCAAACAAATATCAATCCACCACAATGTAATCATGTTAATTCGACAAGATGTTACAGCCAATCAAAAAGTAAACTCACACCCACAAAAAAAAAAAAAAAAGGAATTTACTGTAGAGAATTATAGAGAGGAGAGGGGAGAAGAGAATTATACATGAAAGCTTGAATTATATTGATACATAAGCTAAGGCTTATATAGTGATATTACAAGAGTAATTCTAGGAGAAGTAGA
>JBBYHQ010326642.1:0-14834 GCA_038382645.1 Spergularia azorica
TCTTTTGCACTCCAATAATCTAGTTAATAAATTAAAATTATTAATATAAAATACTTTGAAATTTCGGGATATTACAGAGAGTGTTTTTATTTTATAGAGGGGAAGAGAGAGAGTGAGTTATCAGGGAAGGGGGGGATGTAACGAGGGTTGAAGGGTTTTATTCATTTTTTTTTAATGAGGCTATTAAAACGGTTATTGCTAGTAACTGTCCTGTTAGATGGATCAACGAGAACGGTTTTTCATTGCTTTGTTTTTATTTGAATTGAATCTTTGAGAACGGTTTTTATAGATACCGTTCTAGTAGGTGTGTAATTTTATTTTCCTTTTTATGATATTCATCTTTTTAGAACGGTTCTCAGCGGACCCGTTCTCTTATATATAAGAGATCGGTTTTTCAAAATTCTGTTCTCTTACGCTGGTTTTCGAAGCCCATATTTGACGTAGTGTTCGTTTATTATTCCCATATAAATGCAGGACTCCCAACACACGCAATCCAATCAAACCATCTTCAAACACATCTGCCAACTGCGCCGTCCAAGAACGACACAGACCTCATAATAGGGTAGGGAACAAACCCAAACAAAGAACGTCAGCAAACAGGCTGCGTAAGAAACCATAGAGAGACAAGAAGAAGATACATGCCTTAATGGCGCGTAGCTGAACATATTAGACTTAGCTGTAAAAAAACGGTGCTAAGAAACAACAATCCATGTATTATGATTTTGAATTATAAGAATACTAAATAATTTTGAATCACATATACCATAGGTTGGGTCCTACACCTAACCGAACCACAACTAGAGCATCCACCATTACCTTAACTATCCTATAAGACTCAAGTATGAGCATACTTTCCTACGAGGGCCAGTAGGATGAACCAAACTCACAGGAAATGTCTATAGACAACTAGGAGCTACCCAGTTGAACACCATTTATAAAATTATTGGCCATATACGTAGACGTGCCACCCAACAATGTGGGCAACGTCGCTCTAGTGGGTAAGTAAACATATCCAATAATCAAATTCCATTCGTAAAGAGAAGTTTTAAGTGTACGAAACCAAGAAGCAAGACACACGAACACAAGGCGGTGGCTTTTGCGGAAACCTCAACAGGCCTTAAGGCCGATTGGTAAGCATGCCCAAAAGAACAATTAAAGCAAGGTTCTACGTATGTACTTATTTAATCCTCCATGCGCGAGTTTACATATTCACAATCGTACGTACACAAAATATAATGACTATTTGCTTGGTAAATTATACTAATCACATGATCAGAGGCTATAAAACCAAGTTATGGACTTTGGCCGAATAATAACAAGAAAAAGGCCTTGTGGCCGATTGTACGAAATAGCGCAAGAGGTGGAGCAATTTATATATGTAAGTGTATAATTGCACATGCACATGAGGTATAATCAGTATGTTCATAAGGATAAGAAGTAAAATGGTTTGTTACGTATAAACCAAAACGCAAGTTCAAGCTCGAGAGGGTCAACGTTCTTACCGAAATGCTAAACTTCCCGCTAACAACCTTTTCCAAACTCCGCGAATGGTACCTCTTTGAATCCGCAAGCTAAATAATACAAGAACAACCCTAACTCAATACCAAAGTGTAACAAGATTCAACCAAACGATTTCCTTAACATCACAGTACTCGAAATGGGCTTCATCATGCTACTAACCACAACGATAATCATTTTAACATTAGATTAACCACAAAAAATCAGACCTTCACATTTAACCATCTCCCATAAACCTCCAATTTTCACCAAAACAACCCAACAACAAACACTCAACACTAGTGGACATTTCCCATCATTTTAACACAAAATCATTACGTTTTTCACCACTATTAGCCAATGACCAGACCTAACATCAACCTTAAAATCACTCTAACAGCATACTCGAAACATTTTAAACAACCCTAAAACATTGCCAAATCAATACCACTTTATACTCGTAACATAGGACAACATTTGTACACCTATTCCCAAATCTCTTCACAAATTCGACACTTAGAAGGGATCACAACCAGACTAACCTATGCCCTTCGAAATCATACGTAGTAGCTAAAATTAATCACCGAACGATAACATATTAAGCGCTACATTTGATCACGGCCAGCTACGTACATAAACATCACTTTCACAAATCAAGTCCATATAAGAGACGTTACCAATCTGGACACACACACACCTCCCTATTTCTTTCCAAACATCCGGCATCAACCATAATCAATCCCACCTAAGTCAACAATAAAATCAGAGAAAAACCCACCACCCCTTTGCACGTAGCGAAACAACCACAGATTTTCCCAAAATTCAACATAATCTCCCCCTTAATCGACTAAACATAAAAGCTTGATGAAACATAATTTTTATACCATTAGAACAATATCAAAACATGTAGAAATTATAAGATTACAAGAGTCACAGAACCATACCTAAAATTTCATAAAATCATCTTAAAACCTAGTATAATTCTCAAATTCAATTGCCAAGTATAGAAAACATCAATCATGATTTATAAAGTATAATGATAATATATGAGACCACTTAAAATTATAAGTCCAGACATAAGCTCAGAATTTCATAAAATCAACAATTAGGGTTTATCAATTTAAAAAGAGGAAAGAGCAATACCAAATAGCACTAAGGGCCGAGGGTGGCAAAGAAAGGGCGCCAGGCGCACACAGGCGGCGACGGTGGCCGGAGAGGCAGAAAACTGAGAAGCAAGGTGATGAAGGAGATATGACTTGAATATGAAATTGATGGGGTAAGGGAATGGCGTTATATGTAATAGGGAACACTGTATAACGTATAAAAGAGGGAATCAAGGGAATTTAGTGGGTAATTAGAAGTGAGGAGGGATGTTGGGGAGATAATTATGCGACTTTAATTGAGGTTTAATTGGTAATTGATATGTAAATTCAAAATTTAAAACAATTTCCAAATCAACAATAAATCCCTTTTTATTTCTTTTAAATTAAATTCAAAATTTACATTATAAAACTCAATTTAGTTTCGAAAATTATATTTAAAGGGTAACACCCAAATAATATACATTCCTTAAAATTGAGGGGTGTTACAGGGTGTGCACACTTCAAGTCGTTAGGATCTATTTACTTGTACTCTAGCTCGCGTTGGTTCGAGATCGTGGTGGCCGTGGGGTAGGAGCGCAATCTAGAATGAATGTATATGACGAGATCGTCGGTCTCGTACGCGATATGGTGATTATCGCACTATTCTATTGACTCTCTGAATACATTGATATAACTATCGTTTGTTATTTGTTAGCTATGCGCCTCAAGACGCGTATCTTTTGTGTTTCCTTGCTTTGTGTTTTCTTACTCAGCCTGTGATGACATTAAGTTTTGTGGTTAGTTCCCTACCATGTTCTGGGGCTTATGTCATTCTTCGATGGCATACTTGACATGTCTTGGCGATATGGGTGCTTGCTAGAGGAGTTAACTTGCATGCTGGGATTTCAAAAACATTATTTGAACTTGGATTTCCGTTTGATTTTGTAATTTGGATTTGATTTTGAGAACTGTAGTTCGACAATTTAAGTCTTCCGCTGTCTTTTCTTTTGTTGGGTTATTATTGTTGAATTTTGTGCCTAGCAATTGACTTAGTAGTCAATTGCAGTGTAACAATTCTAAATTATTTCTGTGTTTGTTTAAGCGAATTTTTAGGGTTGTTACAGGAATAATGCAGGAGGAAACCAGGGGTAAGGAATGAAGAGAGAGCTAGACAAAGACCTGATACTAGACCACCCCCTAGGAGAGTATGAAGACCCGTGGCTAACCAGAATAGGCCAACACAAGGAGCACATGGCGGTAATCAAGCTGTATCAGAAACACCTTTTGTTACTCCTCAAAACATTGTGAATGTTCCTAGACCTAATTCTACTACATCAGGCATGAAGAATTCTCATAGACAATTGATACTCACTCCACTTGGTAGTATTAGGCAGAGAACCTTTACTGAACAAGGGTCTACATTTGCTGATATTTTCAGGGGTGGAAACAGAGTAGGAGATGAGAATGGTAATGCTGTACATGGTCATGGTGACCATGGCTAGCCTAGGATTTTGGAATGTGAGGGGCCTAAATAGTCATACTAAGCAGTTAGAAGTCAAAAACTTCGTTGAGAGACATAATATAGGACTATTTGGGCTCTTAGAGACTAAGGTGAAAACTAGTAATAGGATTCACCCTAGTTTTTGCAATGGGTGGAGCAATTGTACTAATAATAGTAAGCACCCTGGTGGTAGAATTTGGATAGTTTGGGACCCAGCAAAATTCCAAAAGCAGATCATGATGGTAACCAGTCAATTATTTCATGGTGAAGTAGTGCAAATGGGTACTCAGAGTAAGTTTTGGATCACTATAAACTATGGTATGAATGAAGCTAAGCACATGAATGAATTATGGAAGGATTTGATGCAGATTCACTCTATGATAAGTGGTGCTTGGATGGTTTGCGGGGATTTTAATAATGTCCTCAATCCTGATGAGAGAATAGGATCTAAAGTGATAAATGCTGAGATTAGAGACTTCCACAACTGTGTGCAAGCATGTGGATTAAATGATGTCAAGACCTTGGGGAAATATTATACATGGAATAATAAACTAGAAAATGAGAAGAGCGTCTTTAGTAAAATTGATAGGGCTATGTGCAATGATGACTGAATGATTCTTTTCCATGACAGCAATGCACATTTCCATCCTGAGGCTTGTTTGACCATTCACCATGTGTCTTAGCGATGCAGTGGGGAAGAAATATGGGCAACAAGAGTTTTAGGTACTTTAATATGTGGAGTAGAGTACCTAGTTTTGAGGAGATTGTAAAGGAGTGCTAGGGAAGAGGAGTAACTAGAACTCCTATGTTCAGAATAACTCAAAACCTTAAGATGCTCAAAAATCCTCTTAAGAAATTGAACAAAGAAAAGTTTGCAAAATGTGGAGAAAGAAGAGGAAAAGACATATTTTGAATTGATTGATCTACAAAAGCAGCTACAGATGGACACGAGCAATGAGGAAATTAGACATATGGAACTTCAAAAGGCAGAGCAGTACAAATGCTTGTACAGAGTAAAGCAGAGTTTCCTCAGGCAAAAGGCCAAAACTTACTGGTTGAAAGAAGGAGATGATAACACTGCATTCTTCCATTGTGTCATCAAAGCTAGAAGAACTAGAAATTCAGTTCAGCAGATAAGGAATATGAATGGCGAGGAAATGTCAGATGATAAGGGTATTCAATCTGCTTTTCTTGAATTATATACACAATTGCTAGGGCAAGATATTAAGTGCTCTAGGGTGCATGTTCCTACATTCAGGAAATGGAAACTAGTGACCGAAGAGATGAAAAGAAGAATGCTCAGGCTAGTTACAAAAGAAGAAATATAGAAAACCATGTTTGAGATTCCTGGAAATAAGAGTCCAGGACCTGATGGTTTCACTAGCCAATTTTACAAGGATTGTTGGCCCACTATAGGGGAAGAGGTATGTGCTGCAATACTTGATTTCATTGAACATGGCAAACTCTTGAAGCAAGTAAACATATTCTCACATTGATACCAAAGGTTACCCATCCCAGCTCTATAATGGAATTCAGGCCCATAGCATGTTGCAATACTATATACAAGTGCATCTCTAAGTTACTTTGCAGCAGAATTGGAGAATGTCTGCCTGACATAATCAGTGAGAATCAAGGTGGTTTCATTAAGGGGGGATATATTATTGAGAATATTATGGTGTGCCAGGACTTAGTAAGGAAGTATAATAGGAAGGCAATCTCGCTAGGTGTATGTCGAAGATTGACTTGAAGAAGGCTTATGACACGGTTGAATGGAATTGTGTGCATGATATGCTAAATGCCTTAAATAGTCCCCACAAACTGACTGAGATGATAATGGAATGCCTGAAAACACCAACCTACACTTTGGCATTGAATAATGCTAATTTTGGATACTTTAAGGGAAAGAGAGGGCTGAGGCAAGATGACCCCCTTTCTCCTATCCTTATTACCATCTATATGGAATATCTCTCTATAATCCTGGAGGTGGTAAGTGGGATAAAAGAATTCAGATTTCGTCCTCATTGCACAAAAACCTAGCTCAATCATCTTTGCTTTGCTGACGACCTCTTAATGTTTTGCAAGGGTGAACTCAAATATGTTAGTCTGATCTTGAGGGCTTTTTCTACATTTTCAAAAGTTTATGGACTCTGCATGAATCAAGCAAAATCAGATATGTATTTTGCAGAGGTTAACAGCCAGGTGAGACAACAAATTTTGAGTTTTTCAGGTTGTAAAGAAGGTATCTTACCTTTCAAATACCTAGGCATTAAAATCACTGCAAGAAGAATATCAGTGATGGATTGTAACATATTGGTTGAGAAAACTAAAATCAGTGCAGGGAGAATATCAGTGATGGATTGTAACATATTGGTTGAGAAAATAGTGAAGAGAATAAGGGATCTTGGGACAAGGAAATTATCATATGCGGGGAGGCTCACTCTAGTTAAAGCAGTTCTCACTAAACTACATGCATACTGGGCCAGAGTATTTGTCCATCTAAAGCTAGTTCTAAGGAAGATTGAAGCAGTGTGTAGGAATTTTATGTGGGATGGATCTGAGCACATGTTAAGAGTGCCCTTAGTAGCATGGAGTAACTGTTGTAAGACAAAGAAAGCAGGCGGATTAGGGATAAGGGATATCTTTGATTGGAACAAAGTAAGCATCTGCAAATATGTCTATTGGATCTACAGTAAGGCAGATTCCTTCTGGATCCAGTGTCTATATCAAAGGAGCACAATGAGATACATATAACCCACCTGAGGGCACAAGCTGGTATTGGAAAATGATATGCAAAGTCAAGAATCAGTTCCAAGCCTTCACAATTGATTGGGAGAACTGTGGATACACTGTCGCAAAAGGATACAAGTGGTTGAAGGGAGAGAAAATTAAAGTAGTTTGGGATCAGACTATATGGTGTAGGCATGCTATACCAAGATCGAGCTTTATAGCTTGGATGGCTGTGCATGAGAAACTTCAACTAAAGGATAAATTAAGAAGAATTGGGGTTTGTGATGATGATGAATGTATGTTGTGTCAAGCTGATATAGAGACTCACAAGCACCTTTTCTTTAACTGTGAATATAGTTTGAGATGCCTCGACATTGTGAACATATGGGCATGATCATACCCAGAAATGATGCCATTAGATGGTGTTCCATGAAGAGATTTGGCTCAAGGATTCAAAAACGGGTCACTGGTGCTCTTCTGTGCAATCTCATCTATTATATTTGGTACTCAAGGAACAAGAGCAGGCATGACCACAGTGTCTTACTCCCGGAATTTCTGGTGCAGAAGATCTTTGAGGAGATTAGGAGTAGACTAAGGAAAATAGTTCAAAAACTAAAAAGCAAGGATAGAGTTTGGCTAGAAAAGAGTAATCTTATGTAACCTATCTGTGAGTTATTTGTACCTACTGGCTTTGTCTAGCAGCTGGTTTGTTGTTGAACATAAGGGTCTATTCCTTATGACATTGTAATTCTTTCATTTTTTTTCTTAATAAAAACTTACCTTTCAACAAAAAAAAAAAAAAAAAAAAAAAAAAAAAAAATTTGTCAAGAAATTCAGAAATTTTGAATTTTTTTTTTTTTTTTTTTTTTTTTTTTTTTTTTTGTAAGTTAGGTAGATTCAGTTTTATTTTGTTTTATTTTTCAACACAAAATTTTAAAAATATAGTAGAATAAATATCTAGAAGGAAAATGGCAAGAAAATATATTAAAATAATCCGGATAAAAACGAAAACAAGAAAAAAAAATATCTAAAAGAAAATGTCATTGTGAGGATTTGAACCCTAGTTCTCTAATAGTATTTACAAACTTTAACTAGTTGAGCCAAATTGATTTTTTGATTGAAATCTATTAACAAATATATTAATGCTAATTGTAACTTTAACCATGGTTAAATTTAGTGTGACCGACTGTTATTCTAGAATCATTGTTTGTAACGGAGCTGTATAATTGTACATATACTGACAAAGGATAAGAAAACATGTCTAATCTTCAGAGGTTTGCAAATGTTTTTTTATATTACTCTTCCTGAAGTATATGTGAAATATGCTTCAATTGAATTATATGTTTTATACTAGTTTAAAGCAAATTAAATTAAATATTCTGTAGCTAGGAATTTAATGGTTATTTTTGGGGGTGGTTTCATATTGTGTGCCCTCTAAAGCCAGGCTTACTACCTGACTTGGTTATATGAGATTTTCCCAAAAGTAATCAATGAGATCTCATAATTTATCATCCCAAAATGAAAATCTCACATAAAAATGAAAACAACGGAAAAATTCTAAAATTGATAGTTTTCGGTAATTATGATAAGAAACTAAAATCATGACCGATGAATATTAGCAATGAATATCAACCATTTAATTTAGTTAACCATTATTAAAATTTTATCTTATATATGATGCACCTTCTGAGTTCTCACATATGATCATACCATATATTGATTTCAAATCAATAAGTCTAAATACAACAATAAAAAGGTTGAATGCAACAAAGAAAACCCAATAAAAATGACTACAATACCCTAACCTTTCTTTCATTTGGTTCAGGGATAAGCTTCCTCTATGATCCCTTACAGAGTTACAGGGGCGGAGCTAGGATTTCTCTTATGGGGGTTCAATTTTTTGTTTTGTTTTTACTTATACGACATACAGAATATAAGTACGGTAAAATCGGTTTTTACGATATTTCTTTTTTTTAAGTTAATATTTTTACAAATTTTATCTACACTATAAGTACCAAAAGCAGTATAATATAGAAAAAGTTGTTCATAATTTTAAGTCAAAGATAAAGAAAAAAAATTTACCAAATAAAGGGGACCGCGATAAACAAGTAGCGGAGTACGCTTGCCCAGCACCAACGGTCCAACAAAAAATTAACCCGATCCCCACAACCCAACCCTCGGGCACCTTTCTGATCTGAACTGATCTGATTTGATTGCTCCTGATTTGATATGATCTGATTTGAATGGCTATGAACTGATCTGATCTAATCTGAGTTGAAAAGTTGATTAAATTTCAATGAATTAGTATAAATAATGGACCAAATTCATTATTGATCATTATTTGAGTAACTCTGATCTGATCTGAATGACTCTGAACTGATATGAGAATTACTTTTATTAAGTTTTATCAAATAGAGCCTAAAGATGTATGGGGCATAAAGATTAATAAATTGTTATATTTGACCTTTTTCTTTGTTGCATTTAGACCAATACTTTTTTTTTTTAAGGAGTAGACCAATAGTTAAAATATGTTTACCAGTAGTGGCATTTTGTTAATCATCATAATTTACAATGTGCTTAAGCATTGAGCACGTTCACCAATTGCCATCCCCAAGGCCATTGATCGATCAACGACATAACTCAAGGCAAGGCTCAGACGTTTTAATTATATTATGGTTAAGCATAATATAATTGTTAAATATCGTAATTTCCATAAAATCATTGCAAACAATATGTTCTTTTTTTTTTATCACTATTATTCCCGTATTTCCATAATAATAAATTTCTTTTTACCCATTTGCTTCCCGTGTTTACCAATCGATTTTTTTTTAACATATGTCGACAAGTTTAAACCTTTTGTGAATACTGCTTTAAAAAATAATAAAAAAGAGTATTATTTAATTAATACTCCGTACCATACTCAATAAGTAATCTAGTGAGATTAGGAGACTTTCCATCTAATAAAAAAAATTACACAGGCCATTTGCTTCCCGTGTTTGCCAATCGGAAAAAAAAAATTAACATAGGCGTATCCACTACTATCCATACCTTTTTTTGCTTTTAAAAAGATCAGATTTGGTAAATTATTGACGTAGCCAGCAATATTTACCTTATAACATTCGATCAAACCTTGCCAATAATGAACAAACTACGTACTTACCCAATCCTTTGCCATCCTATTTACATAATCTGTGAAATTTGGAAAGGCAACAATTTGTTGTTAAGTAAATGTTACACTTCACTTCTAATTGCCTCCCAAAGAAGTTAATTTTTGTATGTTCTTTTGGGGAACAAATCTATTCTATAAATCTAGTTTTCCAAACATGAAAGATCCTTATTACGCACATGATCGATCATGGTAAAATACAAGTATATAAATAGCAAAGGTAGGGAGATTGTTCCCCTTGAAAAATCAACCAAGTATCAATCTCCCTTGCACCCATAATAACGTTGAAGATTATAATGGCTTCCAAGCACATCATGAGTCTCTCAGCTTTGCTAATAACCTTACTAGTTTGCAACCAAAACTTCGGCAAGGTTACGGCTGGCGGCGTAGACTTCGTACCAGGGAAGGAGATGGATGTTACTATACAGAATGCCATGCCTTCTGTACAGCTCGCCATGCACTGCAAGTCTAAGGACACCGACTTAAACGCAGCTTTCAGATTACCTGGGCAACAGTTTCAATGGACTTTCAAGATTAATGCTCTGGAAACAACGCTGTACTACTGCTTCTTCGGTGCGGATGGTCATAATAAAACCTCCTTTGACGTTTTCAATGCCCAAATCGAGGGTAGACGATGTGAAAAACACGTAATATGGAAGGTTCAGGATGACGGCTTCTATTTCAAATGTGCAGAAGAAGCTGGATGGGAAAAACGCCAGAATTGGCCTTGAGCCTTTGATAATAATAGCTATATATGCTTCATTAGCTTGCTTAATTAGACTAGCTAGTCTTGTTACGTATATTACATTATAGTATTTCCTATTATGCATGAAGAAGCCCTCGGCTAGACAATAATAATAATAATAATCCCTATTGTTTAGGGAGAAGATCGAGCACTACCGTATATATTAATATATATATCGTCTAGAATAAATATAACTAGCACGGTTCTAATATTATATTATTCTTAATGATTTTTATGTTTATAACAAACTATACTATCATTTCAATAAAAATAATTCATAACAATTGTTGTGATGTTGCTTACATGTATTTTAAAATCTTGATCAATTAAAAAATAAAAAAAAAATACAAAGTTGTCTAGATTGTCATGGTTAAATTATACAAACAACATTTATTATCTATACTCTTCAAAAACATCCTTTTTTAAATAGATATAATATATAAAGTCGATTGTAATCATGAAGCATTGCTTATCGGAAAATGTATAAATGGATCTCAAATTTAAATTCATTTCAAATCAAATAAAATGATATATGTTTCAAAAGTTTCTGATACACTAACCAATTGTATGATTAATCAAACCGTGTTTCTATAATATAGTGTGATTAATAATTTACTGTGTAATTTATCCTCTCATTTTTTGCTCTTTCACCATACACTAAACTCTGAATAATTATTTAATGATGGACTCTTCATTTTGCTCTTTCACCATACACTAAACTCTTTCAGTAGTTCTTAAATAATTGACTCTTCTTTTTTGCTCTTTCACCATACACTAAACTCTTTGAGTATTTCTCAAATGATGGACTCTCTCTATGCTCTTCAAAAATCCCTCTTTTAATTTATATAAAAAAATAAACAGATATTTAAATTCCATTTCAAATCTTTCACGAGTGCATTGCACGGTACACATATTATATTGTGTGATAATTCTTATAATACAAAAGTTCCACATTGAACATGTTTCTTCGATACTCAGATGTAGTGTTTATATTTTGTTTGTTGAGTTTAGTTTAAGAATATCCACTATCATTTTTGCAAGATGACTGCTGATTAATGCATTTCTATCAAACATATGTATAATGAAACTCATTTTAGATTAAATTTCAAAAAAGGTTTAATGAGTTATATGTATTAATTTTCTGATATATAAAATGAAAGTTAGGACTAATTATGTCGTGTCACATTCAAATAACTTTCAAATTGCAATTTTATGAAAGTATATAGTCTGGCTAATAAATGTTGTGAGAATCTTTCATTATTTGGACTCTCTCACCATTTCTCTTATTTTGGTCTTTTTTTTTTTTTTTTTTTTTTTTTTTTAAAAACAAATCTCTACTAAATGTATACAGAGTAATTGAATTGTTTTACATATATAAAAATGTGTAAATGGATCTTAAATTGAGATAGATTTCGAAACAAATATAATGTTATATGTTTTCGATGACTACTGATTAATGCATTTCTATCAAACATATGTATAATGGAACTCATTTTAGATTAAAATTTCAAAATAGGTTTAATGAGTTATATGTATTAATTTTCTGATATACAAAATGAAAGTTAGGACTAATTATGTCGTGTCACATTTAAATAACTTTCAAATTGCAATTTTATTAAAGTATGGACTCTGTCTAATAAATGTTGTGATAATCTTTCATTATTTGGACTCTCTCACCATTTCTCTTATTTTGGACTTTTTTTTTAAAAAAAAAAAAAAAACAAATCTCCACTAAATGTATACGGAGTAACTGAATTGTTTTGCATATCGTAAAAATGTGTAAATAGATCTCAAATTGAGATACATTTCGAAACAAATCTAATGATATATGTTTTGAAATTTTCTGATACACATAACTAATGTTATAAGTGATTATGTCGCAAATCTATTACATACATTTATTAAAGAGTCTCACGAAAATGAGGATTCTCTATGTGGATTATTAATAATTGTCCATTTGAGTTGTTAATAATAAAATGTGGGTATTTTTCATTTTTTAAACTCTCCCAGTATTTATTTTTTGTTGGACTCTCTCTTGGCTCTTCAAAAATCTCTCTTTTATATATCTATATATTAGATATTAGATTAGATTTGATTGATGCATTGCGTTGGTTGCGATTTTTATTTATTTGGTTATCTTTATTTATTTGATTTTTAGAGTACTTAGCTTGCTGGTTATTCTTAAGCTAGTACGTAAACCAAAACTGTTCAAACCGCCGTACGCATAGACAATCGGCCAGTGTCGAGCAAACCGTCCAGTTGACCACCTTTTCTTGTGGAGCATATATAGCGGGTGCCGGGTGGAGGAGTATATGTGCGAACTAGCTAGGTACTAACCGGTTGAGGCCAATATATATCACCCTCGCTGGAGTTGACGCTCCTCATGTCGTTCACGTCACCCGTTACCGATCATAGTTCTCCGTCCTATCCCATCGCCGTAGCGTGCCTACCTCTTTATTTAGCTTCCCTTCCTGCTACCACTTACATCAGCCGTCCGGCGAGATGTACCATTCTGATCTTGTGGCATTTAAAGAAACAAGTGCGTACTATATACGTCCCAATGATATACGTAGTAATAATCTTGCTTTTTAATTAATTAATTAATGAGGGATATACATCCTAGCCAGTTTTGTTTACTAATAAACACCGCAATAACCATGTTAGTCTCATACTCTCATCGGGAAGATTGGGACGAATTGATTGGGATGGAGAAACGCTGACTGATGAGGAAGGAGCCCATTGCACATGACGGTGGTTAATGGGGGTAGAAGTAGCCGATGACTGATCGGCGAGACCGTGAAATTAAAGTCTAGGAGGACCATTAGCGTGAAATATACTTGGGTTAGTTACATTGACAGGCTTACTTGGTTCTTGGTTCTTGGTTCAGCATACTTGGTTTCTAACGTAAAAAAGACTCAACCTTTTACGCAATTAGTCAACTAATTACCCTACCCCAGTTCTCCTCGCTCTTAGACTTTGGGCACATACTTAAACTAACATTAAAGTAAGCAATCAATGCGCTACAGTGAAGCATGTATATTCACAGAACCTGATACAAATAAATTGTTCTAGAAAGTTTTGTTGTGCCTAAAAGACACCAAACCAAGTCTAGCAAAAATTCCGCAGCAATTCGATGCAAACAAACAACCAACACCAAGAAATTAAGTGGAAAACCCTCCAATTCTAAGGGAAAAACCACTGGGCACCAATAATCGATTTCACTAATCAATTTAGCAAAATTACAAGGTTAAAAGTTTCAAGCTATGCCCCTAACTCGAAACAGAAAAATCCCAGCTACAGATTAATTATCATTCGGATCAATACTACTTGATTATCCTAATCAATTGTAGTACCAAAGAATCCAAAAGAATGATACAAAGTTACCTGTAGCAATTGATACAATAAAGAGAACACCTCTATGAAGCTCCCCTTAGCAAAGTTGATGATGAAATCAAGCAAGGAGCTCTCTCCGTGTTGCTCTCTGATTGTCTGAAAAAAGATCACTTTCTTCCTCACTGATTTTTGTGTCTTCTGTTTTCTGGGTTCTGTCTTCTGTCTTCTGTCGAAAACCCCCCCTCAGCCAAATGAGCTCGCTGATCTCTTTTTTTGTTTGTCAAAGAGTAAAGTAGCCTATGACCCACATAAACAAAATACACGCCATTCTTTTTCATTTTCTTTTTCCTTTTTTTTCTTTTCTGTTTTTCTTTTCTTTTTTATTTTCAGAAAAAAATAAATAAATGGGTTTGGACCCCACCTAACAAGCTTGTGATGCTACAAATATTGTCCAGTTGTGTCTAAATGATGAAATATTTCTGATTTAACGAGTTAAGCACCAAAACGGTGTCTCATGTTTGCAAATTTTTTGGGTTTGGGGTCTGTGAGATTTTTTTTGTATCGTTAGGGGTCTATAGGAAACGGACGTTACGTTGCAGGGTCTAAAGTTTCTGAATTGCTATTTGACGCCATTTTGCCCTCCTTTGTTTTTTTGTTGTTTTTCTTGCTTTGCCGCTTCTTCCCTCTTCCTCCCTTCCTTCCTTCCTCAACTCTTTAACTTCTTCAACACTACTCTTGCTAACATTCCCATTCCCATCAACAATCAAATCCACAACATTTCCA
>JBBYHQ010326651.1:0-14834 GCA_038382645.1 Spergularia azorica
CTCAGAACCTTGTGATCCTGTTGTGTGGATTAACAAGTTGAGGTAATAAATCAATTTCTTATTGCAACGTTAATAAGGATGATGCACTCCACCTCACAGCATATTTCTGTGTTGCAACAACCATGCTTTTGCAGTCTCCTCTTGATGCAGAGACTTGCATTAGTTAGACTAGTCACCCTTTGTCTAGTTCACCTCAGGAAGTCTGATAGATTACTTGAGAAACTATTTGTTGCAGCCGTCGTCTAACATAGACCTAGTGTTTTCTGGTCCACCTTTTACAAACTTTGGGAGGACATTGGGGAGAGCCTAAGAATTTTGGGATATTCTGATGATACACAGTTTAAGGAGAGACATTGAGTTCTAATCAGAAATTAATTGCTCCAAGATATTTCTAGTTTGTCTATCAGGATATGAGGTGCCAGCTTTATTGTGGCTACTAATCCTACTTTGTGTTTGATTTAGGTTCATAGAGTCTGACCATGAAGATCATATATTTTATTTGATAGTTTGGAACATCTAGTTTTCGTCATCGCCTAGGCAATATAGACCCTTAACAAAAGTCTTATGTTTGGTAGGGTTCCACTTTGCTTAACTTTCAGTGGGTATTGGACTATTGGTATGATAAGTATGAACATAGAGAAAGCCATACTCCTCAGCTGTTATATGTAGAAAATGGGAGCTATTGTGGCGTAGGTTTCAGTTCAAATTATCAAGGAAGTTGTGTGACCACTCCAAAAGAATTGTTTATGTCCGTCCATGGTCAAAGGTGTATGTGCATTGGGACCATATCATATTTTCCTTGTCGTCATCCTTCCTTGACCACTTTAAGACTGATCGATCTTAAGAAGATCATTGCTTACTCCTCAGTTCCTGCTGTCAGAGCTTGACTCATGCTATTCTACCTTGCCTTTTGATTTACTGATGTAAAGTAGGAAGGCCCACTTAGAGGTTCTGATCATTACCTTGTCCTGCTGATCCCTTTTCAAGATGCTAGGTGGCACCTGATCAGCTGTTGCCTACTCCCTCCCCCCCCCCCACCCCGCGCCCAAAAAAAAAAAATTGTTTCGAGGTCATAGAATTTATAATGTATTGCCTTTTAGCTGATTAAGTCAGCGATTAGCATTTAGAGAATATCCTTTCAGAGCAATTAAGTTCAAGCCAACCAGGAATTTAGATTATTGTTGAAGTTTTTTGGTAGAAGGTAACTCTTGGGTATTACTTTTCGATCTTTACATTTTGGTCAGACCTTGTTGCACGAGTTTGTTTTATTTATTTACATTTTGGTCAGATCTTTTTTTTTATTCAATGAACTGCCTAATGTCGATTAACCTATGACTTCTCTCCCTTAAAGTGAAGAGTTTAATGCTGGATTTGGTTCTCATACTCCAGTCATTCTTGGACAAGCTAAAGTTACCCGCTACTTCCCTACTTTCCAAAGGTAAATAATGATGTCCCATGTGGCTATTATAAAATTATGAAACCTCTCATGACAGTGGCCATGTACCTCAGATCATTTGACGCTGCTAAGGCTGTCCTAAAGGAAAAGAAATATGCATGCAGCAAGACTGATACTGTTATAAACTTATCTGACAGCACCAAGTTGCAAGATGTAAGTGAAATAACCTTCTTGAAATATCTTTCATTTATCTCACTGTGATCTTTGTTGCCAATGGGACCGGATAATATCCTTGTTATACACTAAATCTAAGTCATTCTAAGATCTATTGAATTGCTTATATTGTCTCCAAATTTGTGCTGTAAAAGCTACAACCACCCGCTTACAATAAGTCTAATCTAATCTAATCTAATATCTATCCAATCTAATATCATGTGTTTTAATCAACACCTTAGAGCAAAAAACAAATGTTAGGTTCCCAAAATTGGCAAAATGTGCATGCCAGCCTCATCAGGTAACACGTGACGGATGGGCTATAAGAACTTCCCTAAACAACGAACCGGCCCTCATATCAAATATGGACACTCAAAGGCTGTCCCCGGTAATATTGAGAACATTTTGCTACTTCAAAAGAGTTGTCAAAATTGGCCATGTTAGCCTCATCGGGTGACGTGGGACGAATGGGGTTAAAAAAACGAAAGAGATAGGGAAACATGGCCGCATATGAATTAAGGGAACTAAAAGGCTATTCCTGGTCGAGTTTTGAAAACATTTGACTACTTTAGAAAAAATGGTCAAAATTCGCCAAAATCGCTGTACATTATCTACGATTTTTGGCCGAAAATGGCCCTGGAACAAAAACAACTCAAACTTTTGTGGAAGCTCCTAGGGGTAATATTATGGGTTTTCTCAAAAATATAGTGCCAAAAACCTATGGTTGGTTCCCAAAATATGCAAAAAAAAGGCATGTTATCCTCATCGCATGACGTATGATAATTTGGGTTAAAGAACTACTCAGACAGGAGAACCGGCCCTCATGTAATATAAGGGCCCTAAATGGTTGTCCCCGATAAAATTTGGAGAACATTTGGCCACATTAGAAAAGGTGGTCGAAATTGGCTAAAACCGAAGTTTATAATCCATGATTTTTGGCTCAAAATGACCCTGGAAGAAAAACGGCTCAAATTTCTGTTGAAGCCCCTAGGGGTAATCTTATAGGTTATTATCAAAAATATATAGCCAAAAACCTATGGTAGGTTCCAAACTTGGCAAAAAAAAAGGTCGATTATCCTAATCGGGTGACGTGTGACAAATGTGGCTAAGGAACTACTTAGACAGGGGAAACGGCCCTCATATCAAATTAGGCTACTAAAAAGCTATCTTGGTAAAGTTTTGAGATCATTTGGCTACTTTGGAAATGGTGGTCAAAGTTGGCCAAAATCAAAGTATATAATCCATGATTTTTGCCCCAAAATGGCCCCTTAACAGAAACGGTTCAAATTTTTGTAAAAGCCTCTAGGGTGTAATATTATGGGTTTTCTCAAAAACTTAGAGCCAAAAACCTATGTTAGGTTCCCAAAATTGACAAAAAGGCATGTTATTCTCATCGGGTGGCGTGTGAGATATGAGGTTAAATAACTACTTAAACAAGGAAACCAGCCCTCGTAAGAAATAAGTGAAATAAAAGCTTGCCCCTTGTAAAGTTTTGAGAACATTTGGCTATTTCAGAAAAGTGTTCATTGGCCAAACCCCAAGTATATAATCCACGATTTTAGCCCAAATGACCCCAGGAGATAAAACGGCTTAAATTTTTGTGGACGGTCATAGGCGTAATATGGGGTTTCTCAAAAACATAGAGCCTAAAACTTATTGTAAATCCCCTAAATTGGCATAAAAGGCACGTTATCCTCATCGGGTTACTTGTGACAAATGGGGTTATAGAACTACCCAGACAAGGGAACCGGCCCGCATATCAAATAAGGCAACTATAGGCTGTCCACCGTGAACTTTTGGAAAATTTTGTTTACTTTAGAGAAAATGGTCAAAATTGCTAAGACCGAAGTATATAATCCACAGTTTTTTGCCCCAAATAGGTGACTCAAATTTGATTAGAATCCCTACGGGTTATATTATGGGTTTTAGCAAAGTATTAGATTCGATAACTTATGGTAAGTACCAAATTCAGCAAAAAACACGTGCTAGGCTCAACATTTGACTTGTGCCAAAAGGCTTAGAGAACTTCCCTAACTGGGACTAGCCCTAAAATCGAACAAGGGTACTTCAAGGCTGTTCATGGTAAAGTTATAAGGACATTTGAGTGCATTCAAAAAAAGTGGTCAAAATTGCCTAGAACCGAAGTATATAATCATATACGGTATTTGACCCAAAATCTACCCGGAATGTAAACAGCTTAAATATTTTGGGAGCCTATAGGAGTCATATTATTGGTTTTTATTAAAATATTAGATTCAAAAATCTTTGTTAACTGAGGAAATATTAGGTCCCAAACTCGGCAAATAACACACTCTTGACTCTAAGGGTGACATGTGCTGATGTGCGAATGGGATTAATGAACTTCCTTAACTGAGGAACCTGCCCTGATATGAAGCATGGTTACTCCATGGCTGTCCTTGTTGAAGATTTGACCGAGTTTCAGCACCTACATTTAGCGTTGATTTTGTGATGTAATCCACCCTCCCAAACCTTCTTTTTGATCCATTTCCGGTTGTTTTGATTAAAGGAAGTCCCAGGCTTTCGGGATCCACCTTGCCACTGCCATCAAAACTGGTTATCTATCTCCTCGATCCTGATAGAATCCCTATTTCATGGAACCCTATGTCCAATTTGAAGGTTTTACCATTATGGAAGAGAATTATGTTGGATCCATCATTCAGATTAGGAAGTTGGGGATTTATCTGTTTAGTTATTTGTAACATGTTGGCTATTATGATTTATGTGCGAGTTCTATTGAATATGTGCAGGTCATGCTTGCAAAATCTTGCTCTGATCTACACAAAATTGTTGGTGAGGACTTTTGGGTGGCCACTTGGTGCAATAGTTTAGCATTCGAGGGGTAAGCATTAGCATTTTGGTATTACTTGGTTTTATGACTTCTCAGCTCGTCTTCTTTTTTGAATGTAAACTAGCAAAAAAAAATATTAGGAATGCACTGGTGCTGACACCATGTTAGTAAAGTTTATGTTTATTCTGATTGGTGGTGGTTTGTTTCTTTCAGTAAGCAATTGGAGGGGACAAGAATCACCCTTTTAAAGATGTATGACTCTAGTTTCTTCTTTACATAACCAGTCTATCTTATTTGATCATCATCCCTACCGTGACGAAAGAAACTGAGTTATATGTGCTTCCTCGTTTAGGGGAGAGCGGGGATTCGATTTTTCGATAAGAACACCTTGTACACCGTCTAGATGGAGTGACTTCGAGTCTGAAATGGCACTGTCATGGGAGGTTAGTAGTTAAAATGTCATAGTACTTCAACATTTGTACTCTTTCATGTTCCTTTTATCTTCTATCCTACTAATCTATCTTGACATAATTATGCTTTTCTTTGTTCGTTACCCGTATATTAATCAGTTTGACCAAATGCTTGGGATATTTTGAATTTGGGAACTCTCCCATTATCTTTGTTTCTCAGGTGAATGGATGATTGCGGTCTGATGATGCTTTAGGGAATTTTACACCTTCAGAAAAGAAATGTGCTTTCATATAGAAATGTTGCTTTAGATTTTATGAAAATTAATCTTCTGATCTTTCTCAATCTTAAGATTAGAAAGAAGTTCTTGTTTTTCTCATGAATCAGATCTGTCTGTTTGGCGATTACATATAAGATTAATAGATTATAGTGAATTTTCTGGAGTTTTGATCAATATATGGCATTATGAACTGTAGTAGTCTCATAAACGGAAATAGTGTATAAGCTCGAAGCCTGTGTAGTGTATACATTTGAACCCAAAAAAGAAAAAGGAAAAAAAAAAAGCCATAGGTTGGGGCCGTAGAGACACTGGGTAATTATTGTAGAGTTTAAGCATGTTGAAGACCTACATTAAACAAGGGGAAACCTAGTTACTATAAATTCTAAATGGATTGTCCTTGATAATATAACTGAAATTTGAATTTTGTTGGGTAGACATCACTGTACTTTTTTTTAACTTAAGCTTTTCAGATGTGGATTGTTTTGACCGTTGCTATCCACTCAGAGATTAAATGCTTGATCATGTTTACAGGCTCTATGCAACACTTACTGTGGTGAAGCTTATGGCTCTACTGATTTTGATGCCCTTGAAAATGTCAGAGATGCAATTTTAAGGATGACCTACTACTGGTATGCACAATGGCCTTTTTCATGTGAGGAAGTATGCACAATGGATTATTAAGCGCTAATGAACACACATTTCAGCCAAAGACTTACTTTTCTTTGGCTATGGTATATGATGGGGCTATCTGCTCATGTGCTTCTTAAATTAAGTAAAAGTCGGTTGATCCAATCTCAAATGCTTTATTTTGAATCATTTACAAACAGTCTCCCTAATCCCTATGCTTTCAACAAGGGCTACATACAGTCAACCCCCCCCCCCCCTCCTCCTACCTCACCATTGGCAGGACCCTTTGAGGCAGTGAGGGGTAGTGTTCTCCATACTAAAAACTAAGCAGGATCTAGGATACATCCCTGTGGTTGATCCGGCAGAGGGCATGGCAATAACAATTTCATACAACATTAATGTGGTTGTATTCATGCTAGACTTATAGCAGAAATATTAGATGGAATGTTTCATAAGAGTTTGATATGGCTTTGCAGGTATAATTTCATGCCCCTATCAAGAGGCTCTGCTGTAGTTGGCTTTGTGGTTATGCTAGGATTATTTCTTGCTGCGAATATGGAGTTCACAGGGAAAATTCCTGAAGGGCTTCAGGTTGACTGGGAAGCAATCCTTACGTTTGATCCAGACACTTTTGTGGAATCTGTAAAGAAATGGTTGTATCCCAATCTTAAGGTGACGACATCTTGGAGAGACCATCCCGATGTGGCTTCGACACTTTCAACTACTGGCTCAGTCATAGCTGCACTCAGTTCATACAATAATTGAAATCTCTGAAATAGGAACACACATAGGTAAGTCAGAATACGATTTTGTCTTTACAAAATTGTCAATTCTCCTACAGAACATTCATAATTCCCTTTTATGTTATACCTTCCATGTTAACTCGTACTTTTGCCACCGTTGTATGTCCGTGTTCTTTGAAAGTTGAAACCCTTTAATTTGCTGAAAAGAGAATGACCATAAGACGCTTCACGCTTCCATTTGTGATTTTTGCAGAGGAGATGTCTCCTGATACCTGAGTAATAAATCGTCTCAGCTGCTGGCGCTGTGAACCTTACGGCGACAAAACAATAGCTGCAATTACATTGTATGTAATACAACCCTTCATGGAGTAACTTATTGTATGTTATACTGTACATCATGTAACAATTTTTCATTAGATTTGTATTCTTTGCTGCTAAGTTTCATTGTTATATCTTTTTTTTTTTTTTTACATGGGAGCAATGTATGTTGTGTATTGTATATCTCAGTTGGCTTTGGATCATCTCATCTATATGAGCAATCATATCATATCTCTGGTTCTAATAATCTGTTCCTTTGTGCTGTGTTTTTTATCGGAAGTGCATTTTCTTCATTTGCAACTGATTTGGCATATTTACTAAAAGGAAAATTATAATAATAATAGTAGTATAATAATAATGAAAAGTAAAAAGAAAAGAAGGAAATGACGATTTGACGACCAGTGTATAATTAGGATGTTTCTTGTCTCTAATCATATAGTGTAACATATTTTAGTTTAGTTCTTCAAATGACAAGACCCTGATATTTAGAGCATGTGAACAACAAGGAAGTCCCACCTTAGACTTTAAGGCCTATGCCACTAACAAATTTAGAAATTACCCTTTTTGGTAATCATTTCAAAGCTTAGCATACTAATAAAAAATCAATCAACCATAAGAAAAGAAGCAGGGGAATAATATCAACCAGCCAATGCATAAAGTAGTGGCAAATTTAGAAATGTTTCTTTCTACAATTTACATATTCATAAAAGTTCTTTAGATCTACAACTATACAAAAATGCAATAAAAGTTAATTATCTTGTATTTGCTCACTAAATTAAATGCGTCTTGATGAATCTCTCCAAAAACAGGGAAAACCAACCAAATCCTTCAAACATTTCACATATTAATCAAGTGACCATCATCTGGTCCTTCAGTTTCTTCTAGACCATCGCAATGTTCTCTATAATCGAGCCTTGCAAAGAGCCATGTGGCACGAATTTGCTTACTTATCAAACGAGCAGTGTAATGTGGCATCTTGAAATGCGTCCTTCCCTTAGACTTGGTAGCATTATTTTTGTTGCAATTTATGAACATTAAGCAATCCATCAAGCTTTCCTTGGCCAACCCTAACATATCATAAGCTTGTGATCTCCTCCATAAACTTTTACTATGTGGGTTTTTACTAGACAAGCAAATTGCCCTAGTTGTGTCACTAATAGCAGATTCAGGGTCATTTAGTAGCAAATAACACTGAGCTCTGTTACTATGCAAAACAACCCTCTCTTTTTTATACCTCAATGGGCAAAAAACTAAGGCTTTTGTATATTTACCAAAACTACCTTCAATATCCGCTCCCAAAAACAACTCATTTCCTTGTTTTTTCATTTGGGTTGCTATATTTTTACTCTCTAAAACTTCCTCTTCACTCATCAACTTTTCTTTCTTCCTCTTCTCAACTTTAACGTCCCATATTTCTTCCATTGCCCTCTCAACTTTTTCACCTACCTTCACCTGCCCATATTTGATCATGCCATAATCTTGCAGTAAAGCTTGTGTAATTTTTTCTCCAACCTTCTTCCTCCCCTTAATTTTACCAACTTCTACCAAATCCTTAAGGTAGAAGATTG
The DNA here is from genome assembly GCA_038382645.1 of Spergularia azorica. Classification (NCBI taxonomy): domain Eukaryota; kingdom Viridiplantae; phylum Streptophyta; class Magnoliopsida; order Caryophyllales; family Caryophyllaceae; genus Spergularia; species Spergularia azorica. The sequence continues at coordinate 8,363 of JBBYHQ010326651.1, forward strand.
CAGGATTAATAACCTTGTATCTTGTACTTGAATCTTTGAGGATCAACAGAAGAGTCTCAATTGCCATGTATTGCCAATCGTCCGACGATCTACTTGCATTGCAAAGGCCTAAAATGGATGATTTTGAACTTGCAACACCAATTCTACCAAATTTTGAATGACACAAACTTCTCAATAACCCAATTCCAGCAGGAGACTTCTTGTTAACTAAACCACCCCACATTTCACTTAAATCATCCAAAAAACTTTGATTATTGCAAATGAAATTTATGCTTCTTTCTTTCTTAACAAAGCAATCTAGCAAAGAAAGTGACCAACATTGTAGCTGACTTGCCCATTCCTCTGCCTTTTTATCCTCAAACTCTAGCCCTCCTACACCTCTTGTAAGAAGGTCACTATGATACTTCAACCTTTGGGTCTCTCTTTTTTGCACAAAGTTACTATACACAATTTCTAAGCAAGTAGAAGCAATCTTCATAGATAAGTTAACAATCTCACCTTCATAATCCATGAGCATATTGAATGATACATCATGGGTTGCTAGGTGCCCTAATGCTCGAACTGCGACACGTTGCTCAACCCAACTGATTTTACCTCTTAGGAGCTCCATAAGTGGTGGAATCACACCAGAAGAAACAGCTTTTTCTGCAAACTTAGGCTTGTTCATGGTGTAAGAACCAATTATATGAGCAGCATAGTATGGTATGTACATGTTTTGATCCTTAAGCAGCCAATCTCTATGCTTAACTCCTTTAAGAATAAGTTTAGCCATGCATTGAAAAATCCCAAGAGAAGGGAATTCCGGGTTATCAGGTTGGTTCATGGCTAAGTTCCATAGGCAACTTAGCACCAAGACATGTTCCTCGTCGTCTCGTACCGCCATTTCTTTAAAAATTTTGGCTAAATTGGTTCTTCTATGAAGTTGGTTTGGTTCATTCATGGCACAAAAGAAGCAATATGGCTTTGTGCATGGTTGTGCAAACTCTGAACTCATTTCTTAGATGTTTTTTTTGTCTGGTGTTGTCTTTGGGTTGTTTTCTTTGTTATGAGGCTATAAAAATTGAGCATATGGAAGATAAAGTTGCCACCCTTATAAATTTGTAAGTGGTAGTTAAAGTTGGAGCAAGTTGGGGGACCATGGTACTCCATATTCATTGATCTTTGATTAATTATTGAACAATATACTATAAACTATAAGCTACTTTCCCTTTACTAATTAGTCAAGTTAATGTTGGTATTAAGGTCTCTGTGCTAGATTTTTGTGAAATCCGTCGTGTAATTGCACTCTTTGAGATATGTTAAAGTGGTCTAAAACTTCAACTATAGCCTATAGGCCTTGACTCTCTTGAGGGTCGTCAAGGACGGAAAACGATCATGTTTGCAAAGGATTCAAATCCCCTGAAGTTATTTTTTCATAGAGTTGGTAGAGTTTACTATAAACGGTAAATATAACTGAAAATATATTCATGAAAATAAGAGATAAATGCACATGATAGAGTTATTTTTCCTTTTTAAGTAAACTCTACCGTGTAGAGTTATTTTTCAACTCCAGGGGATCTCAATCCGTTTGCAAATGGTTAAGTCAAGTTTCGAGTGCGAGAAATGAGCGAAATGGGAAATATACATGTGTAATCATCACTCCTATTTTTCATGTAGATACGAACTACCACTGGGTTGTGACAAAGACGGTGTAGCATCTTATAAGAGATTGTTTCTTAAGTTGGAACCGAACCTAATATTAAATCCGATTATTAACATGTACACTACTAAACCAATGAATTCAAACTAAGCAACTGAAGATCCATGAATTGGTTTAGAGATTAATAACAAGTTATTTAGAAGATTAGCTGTAGATCTCATAAGAATGATCATGATTACTCCCATATGTAACGTGAATCAACATCACATTTCCCTCTGCTTTTCATCCAATCACGAAGTCACAATGTTCATAAAAGCAAAGCTAGAGAACGAAATTTCCGAATGAGCTTAAAATATGGGGTTCAAAGTACAACTGGGTATGTCTCGAGGAAAAAAACTACGGCTGCCAGACATACTAAACTCCTAAATTGCGAAGAAAATTGGGTAATGTTTGCTCAATTTATACGAGTAATTCATATATCTATTCAGTCAAGATAGAACATACTCTCGTCCTTTCATTGAAATTTTTACGTTTTGCATGAATTGCTAGAGAAACTTGATTCAAGTATAATGAATTGAAACGGGCAGAAAGAGTAATAGAAGCGAAGTATGCTAGTCTTACTAGGTTATGCAACTGGAGGTGGAGACCCAAAACTTCACAACCAAGAATGTAAGATGGCATGAGACGGATCTGCACCTTGGCAAGGTCCATGACATTTGTGTTTCGAGTTCCGATCATGGTGACCCTTGCCCAGAGAGAGGGAGAACCTTAGGCAGAGAGAAAAGCAGAATACACAACCCAACAGGAACTGGAGTTCTGGTGAAAAAATTTACATTATCGAGCCAATGCAACATGGTGAAAATTCGTGTCAATGCAGCATGGTGAAATTTCATGTATGAAGTGCATTCAGGCTGCTTAGAGGTCAATAAGATTTCATCAAGAGAGACGATAAAACTAAGAGTTCCAACTTCTTAATACCCTCGATTGTAGCAGAATTACGAGCATCTAACAGTAGTCTGACTTCCTAGGACTCGAGACAATCGTCTTCAAATACACAAGCACTATCGATAGATTCATACCAATACCCAAGAGACTACTCAAGCTATGCAAAATGATGCTCAAACCCATAATAACAAGCAAAAGGGCATATTCGTACGCAAAAGTAAGTAGTTGTCTCAGCCCCTACATACTAGATACTACAAACTACATACTTGGCAGACAGTGACTAAAGATGATTCCTCGGTGACCAGAGTGGCGAAGCTACAGCCTACAGCAGATGCGGGGTGATCAGTCCTGAGATCTCCAGAAATCCAACAGTTTCCTTTCCAGCAAAGATCTTCTTCAGCTTCTCATCACAGTTAATGATCTTCTTGTTGTTGGGATCCTAAACACAGAAGGAAAGAGAAAGATTTTAAATTAGTCACATACTGCTACCAGAACCAAAATGAACAATCCACAACGGAAAATTAATCACAACGGAAAAGCATACCGAAAGTTTGGTCTAGATCATTTTTACAAATCACTAACAACTCTGTAACAAATTTAACAATTGTCCACTCAATACGATTATAGAGGATTGCTCAGAGTAAGTCAGACTCTTGCAACTCAATGTTTATATTCATGTTCCGAGCAAAACTAAGACATATTAAGTCCAGAAGAAGTAAATAGCTAATAGGACAGACAAGCACGATGATGATCATCATAGTGATTATACAGCCATCAGCAGCTGCTAGGCAAAGTTGTGATAAACTTAAAAGTGTTGGCAGAGAGAAACGGACACTAGGAGAGCTCGTCAAGTTCCCATCAGATGAAACCCAACCAAGTATCATCAACTGTCATTGAGACATTCAATATGTATCACAGAGGACACGTATTTTTGTGTTGGACAACAAGTGTACTAATACGATCCAAAACAATCATGTTTCTCCCCAATTATAAATAAACCAATTGAAAATTAAGAATTACAAGCCAAGTATCCAACTTAAACAAGCAGCAACTAGACACTAGTTCTACCTCAGTCATTTGATTTGGCTTGCAATAGTATTATAGACGAACATTTAAATGCAAGAGGAATCAAGCAAGGTGATTGTCACCTTAAAAAGGACATGGATGTTTCAGTATACTATAACATTTTACAGTGTAGGCAACTATTCCCGTGTTCAACATAGATGACTACCCAAATCCAACATATTACAGCTGATTCCTCTTTTTCTTGAATGCATTAGTCCACAAATAATTTAAGAAGTAGTCCACAGAGACAGTTAGGGGGGAAACGATTCAGCCAAAGAGGACAATTAAAATGAGAACCGATGAGCCTTTGTAGAGCATTACTTTTAGAATAATCTAGAGCTTATCCCTCTTCATGTATCCCCTCAAATGATTGGAAATACAGAGAGTAGTGATCTCTAAATAAAAAGGGTTTAATCGCTCTATAAAAATTTACGTAACAAGCACAGACAATCAAATATATTGTAATTTGACTTCACTTAAAAATAAAAAATAAAGAACACATCTAATCCAAATTTTGTACATTAAACATCACTCTTACAATTAGTTACAAACTTACAACTCCAAAAAGAGGTCAAATTTCAGCTTAGGGTGCAACAATTCAGTATCACTTGTCATTACCAAGATATCATCAACTCCGTCCTCATACAAAGTAACACCTACAATTGAAAATGTTCTTTTCCAACCCCATTACCACCTCACGAGTCACGACCAAAGAATCGGGGTTTTTAGCCCTTAAATTAATTCAATCACCTAACCTGAAAAAATCTAAAGGGTTGTTTCCGATATCTTTAGAGGGGGGGGGGAGGTATAAGGTATTAGACTTATGAGTCCCAAGCCAGACATACACAAAGGTTAGACAGGTAATGCTGGATACTCGATACCTTTTGTCAAATAAGAAGTTCTCACATGTTGAAACTGAGCTATAACACTCTTCTAATTCAAAATGAACAACCAAAGCTGGAATTAAGAGAACTATAATGTTGGATTGAAATCAAAAATACTTTCACAAACTACTTCTTGTTATCAAGGAGTACGAAACTTAGGACAAAAGCCCCCTTAAATCCTTTCAAAACACTATCAGAATAACAGAGGAGTGTCGCAATTCGTATCCCATAAACTTGCCTTAACACAACCTCATCAAGTCATCAACCAACATTACAAAAAACTCGGTATATTATTAACACGAATCACAGGCATCGTCCCAAAATGCCACATTCCGCTATACCCAAGGTCAATTTTAACCAATTTCGCGAATTAGTTCTCTAATTCTCATCACTTTGGGGGCGAATCCACATTTCCAAACATTGTATAGCCGGCCCACATGAATAACATTACAAAATAAACACACAAAATCCACATTTCAACCCAAACAAAAATATCCACAAATTCGAAAACGAACACCCGGAAAAAAAATTCACAAATATCAACGCAATTTCTTTCTTTAAAAAAAAATAAAAAAAAATACCCATAAATTAAGGACAAATATATAACTACGAAAACCCTAATAAAGGGGGATTAATCCACAACTACCCACATAAAAACATGATTTTTACCAAATAAAATAATTTATTATAACAAAATGAGGAATTATCCAAACCCTAAAAAAATCTTAGGTAGAAAAAAAAAAAAGAGAGAGAGAGAAGAGTAAACCTGAAGTTTGTTAGCTTTGATATGGTCCCAAATGACCTTAAGAGCCTGAGTCCTTGATATTTCAGGAGCACCCACAAACTCCTGAAATTCCGGGCTGATGGGCCTGGGCTTCATTATCCCTCTCGGCTTCCTTGTCTTCGTCGGCGCCGCCGCTTCAGCCGCCGCCGGTGACGCACACGCCACCACGCCACTGAAACTCCGGCCCATCTTCGACGGAAACCCCACCGCCGCCACCGCCGAGCTCACGGTTGTTGTATTCAGCAGAGACGGCGCCCCGAACAACGCCGCTTTCAGCCCATTTCCTGCAATTCTCGCCATTTTTCTTCTTTTTTTAAAATTTTGAAGAGTTTTTGAGTTTTTTTGTGTGTGTGTGTGGGAGGTTCTGGAAAGTTTTTTGTGAGAAGTGTGAAGTGGAAGATAATGTTTTGGAATTTTGAAAAGTTTTTGTTAATTTTGGAAGGTTGTGTGTGTCTGTTGAATTTCTGACCGTCGATTTAATCTTTTCTTCTTGGCCGTGGATTTTGTACTGGGCTTGGGCTCTTTTTGGGTCGGCCCGTTTATTGATTGAAGCCCATTCATAAGAAAACATCACAAGCCCAACCTTGTATATGTTGCTTCAAGCAAACATAAATAAACCAAAGAGAAAAATACTAGCGTAACCTGTTAAAATACTTATCCTCCTATTTCGTTGAAAAGAAAACATTTACATCATTTCATGTCGGTTATCACAGGCAAGCTCAAACATGCTAAACAGAGTCAAAACAAGGTTAAAATTGTGGTAAAATATGTACTACTCTCTCCATTATATTGGGTTCTTTGCATTTTATTTGAATTCCTCTCACAGATTCAAACCAAATGCACATAACCCAATGTAATTTTGGTATATATGTACTAATTAACGAACGTGCATGGTTCAAATGATGATAATTCACATAATACTAACAAATTAACAATAATCAGATTATGATATTAAAATAAATTCAAAATTGTTACGAGTATATACAAATACAATAAGATTCTTTAATCAAAGCATTTTATCAAGTATAAAAAAAAAAACAATTCAATAAGACTGTGTTTGGAAACCTGGATTTGATTTTCAAATCCGGATTTGGCCCAATTCACATGTTTGGCAACCCAAAAATTTACAAATCCGGATTTGGCCCAAATCCTCCA
>JBBYHQ010326669.1:0-14831 GCA_038382645.1 Spergularia azorica
AATCACAACAAATTTTATGTTTATGTTTTTCAATATTAGGGTATACGATCCTTAAAATAAGTTTATCTCAATATATTCAAAGTAATAACATGTTACATAGTTGATATAAACATTTTAATTCCCGTGCATTTGCACGGGCCAAAATACTAGTTCATGCATAATATGTTTACCACTTTAATTATTAGGAGTTTGGGACACAAAGAATATCGAATAAAATTTAAAAAAAAAAAATACTAGAGTTGACTATTGTGGATTTGTAGGTTGTGACTTGTGGGATTCTCTGATTGAACCTAGGAAAGAGAGGGTTCAACATCTGTACTCATTTGAGATCTAAAACAATTGTAATCCGTAAAATACTTGGGACTACCATGGAGACCAAAATAAATCTTCATTTGAACTGACCCTCATGGCGCACGGGCTCACCCACGTCATTAGCTCATTACTCTCAAAATATCATCATGGACTATGGAGTACTCCCTCTTCTAATCCTCTCACAATATGTGACATCCTCGACAAGTAAAAACGACACGGATCTGTAAATAGGGGGAGTAATACATACTTCATACTCCGTATGCCCCCAAGATAATTTTTATTTTATTTATTTTATTTTTGGAATAGAAACATTCGTGCCAGCAAACCTAATGAAAAATCATGTCATCCAAAATTACGAAAAACAGTCATACTCTGAATAAGGGTGTAGTATTATTGGAGTGAATACAATAACATCTTGAGCACCCCCCAAGATCACACTCTTCTATTTAGTTCTGTTACATGAAACGCAGCAAACTTCCTAAGGTGTGAAAAGGTCAACTTCCAAGAAGAGAGACGCCAAGCTCTGCTCTAACCACCATTTTGTCGAACGTTTGCAGGAGTTGAGCACAGAAGTTGCATATCCAAACAATTAGATTGGATACTGAATATGTTTTGGTCTCATGGCAGTGCACATCTTCTGTTTCCCTTTGTATTTTACAATTACAATGCATCACGAGCAGCAATTCGACATGTAATAGCTTCAGCTAGGGAGCCTAGTCCTAATTCCAAGCCGGAAATTTTGTAATGCTTCAAAGAGACAGTAATAACGTCAGAAAATGTGTATAACAAGAGACTACAGACATACGCAGATTCAGGATGATAAAAAAGGTGAAGTTAACTACCTTTTTAATCAAGGCTTCATTTGCTCTCCCTGTTAGATCCTCCAAATCAATCTCCTTGCCCTTGACTATGTCTTGAATTGCTTTCATCTAGAAGCATTAGGAATTCAATGGTCAAATGCCTAATGGTGAAGGTTTCTTAGTATGTCAGGACACAGGCGTCACCAGATAATATCTCACCTCATCTGATGAAGCATTGAAACGAGCAGCAAGGATATAGGTCGTGCTCTCAGAAATGCCACACCTTTTTAATGACTCTGTACTCTGCCAGCCAAAGACTTAATTAGAATGGAAGATCATTTGATACTATCTTGCAAGGACGGGCAGGAGGGGATAGATAGAGTCATAAAAAGAGAAGGTTATTACATGCTTAGATCCTGAATAATTGTAGACTAGTTCAGAATGAAGAGTTCGTGTCGTTATTGTCTCCCGTTCCTTGGACTGAAGTGCCTTGTGGGCGGCTGTAAGAACAGGGAAGGTATCAGGGACCTGTAATAGTAAAGAAAGAGAAAATGAAATACAAGCACAAGATAGATAACGAAGAAAAGGGATAAAAACAACATTGGTAGAAGCTCACCAAAGATGCATTAAGAAGAGCAACTTCTGGCTCTAGGTTTCCGACTTGCATGGAATCCAGAAGATCTCTGCAAAATGAGCAGTAACAACACCATGATTTCTCCAAGGCTACCTCTCTATTTTTATTATTCAGTGACACGACATGAATTTATTATTAGTGCCCTTTCTTTTACAGTATATAATTATCAGTTTTCAGACAATGCAGTGAACTTAACTAGGCAAAGGATGACCGGCTGAACCCCCCTTCCCCCCCCCCCCCAAAAAAAAAAAAAAAGGCTACAACAAAAATGGCAAGGGATTTCCATAAGAGCATCTCCAATGCTAAAAAATTGCTTGTAGTTTAGCTTCACAAACTGCTGACGTCATTAGCTTGTCCATTGTAGAAATTTCATTTTTTGTAGTTTTGCTAGCTACATAGCTTGTCCAGGCTACATGGCTTGGAAAATAAAAAAACAAAAAAAAAATATTTTTGTTAGATGAAAAATATAAAATATAATTATTGTGGGTCCCAATTTAAGCCATAGTCAATGTAGTTTACCATTGGAATACAAACCTTTGTAGTTTAGAATTTTAGCTTAAAATCTTCTCTCTCCTATTTGGCAAGCTAAACTACAACACTTTTGTAGCTTGCATTGGAGATGCTCTAAGGTGCCTCAATACTGATAATTACATCAGGGACCCCAAATGTTTAGACAACGTTACATGCACGTTGTCAGTCAGGGATAAATACATGCATAAAATGGTGAACCTGTAATAGACCAACCTAAGACAACACACAACACAGCCCAATAGATCAGCTATCCAGTGCACTTGTGCTAGAAAGAATGGGGAGTGCAAGACACTAGCTTAACGAGGATATCAGTTACAGAATGCAATATGCACTGACGCGTGCAATTTATTAGCAAGGGGTAAAGCATTTTAAGTCAGGGCAATTAATATAAATAGAGTCCTTTGGCAGTCCAAGGGCACTCAAAGATCCTTACACCTCAATCTCCTGACTTTGTTATATACTACAATCTTTTAGCCATTAAACTAGCAGAATTATCATTTAGTTCGAGTGTTGTTCTTCCTATGCCTGCTCACTACTGACGTACCATTGGAGTTCATCAAAGAACCGAACACATATTCACATTCTCTCCTCCTTCCACCTTCCAGCTCTATACACTAGTCACTACCATCGGCCACAACCACACGCACCCAGAGCACATTCTTTCTTTTACTCTATTAAGTCTTACATGTAAGTTTTTTCTTAAGCATCCTTTCAAAAAAAATAAAGAGGTTTTTTCTTAAGCAGCAAACTGATAAAATTAGACAAGCAGTTACAGGTAGATGAGTGCTTGAGATTTCAGCTCCTTGTTGTGCTACTGGGACTTAGCATGCCAGATTCTTATAGCAATGATATACAAATACACAGGCCAAGTTTAAGATGAACGTTCATATCGGATCGTTATTGTGAAGTTTTAGGGGGCAAAACAGTACACAGGAATGGAAAATCAGTCACGTTAAACTGTGTCTATCTTAAATCATGATTGGAAGTACAAGGAGAAGAGATACAGAAAACGGAATGATAAGACTCAGAAAGAGTGGAATAGATTTGGTTTAGTGTTAAGAACCAGTAGAGGAGAATGGGGGTTTCCCACTATGGCCTTTTGAGGGAAACAAGGATGGAGATAGTGACGAAAACGAGCAGTGAGAAGGTTCGCTTCAGGAGTAAAACCTTTTATAGCATATTGAAACTCATCTCAAAGTTAGTCTATGTACATTGTTCCAAAAACATCATACTCCAAAGGAAATGTGAGAATCACAAGGTGCAACATATTGAAAATACCTCCTGCCCAAGATCCAGGAAGTAAAAAAGAAAAGAAAATATCAGCAGCCACCAATTTATCTCACGCTGCTATGAGTGGAACATTTACAAGGCGGTTGTCAATGCTCCCATTTTCGTTGTTACTATATCTACCTTCTTGGTAATTTTATATTTTGATAAGAGCATAGAAAAACCAAACAATCTACAGAGACCAGCAGCAGCAACAGTGGTAAAATAATTCCATTTAAGTTTACAAACAAAAGGGCCTCTTTGGTTCATATACAGTACTAGGCTGAGTTTGAAGTCTGGAATCGGGTTGATAATGTAGTGGGACGAAACCTCATTCTTGATACATGGTGTTCGGTGACACTATGTAATCAAGAAATTACACTAGGTAATTAGCGACCTTAATCTATCTTGTTATAATTATCACTTTTTTTTTGTTTTGTTAGAAAAGTAGTCTTACCCATCCATTTCAGGGAAACTCGAAAATTAGTCATATTCATCCATTTTACGGATATGTAGTCTTATTCATCCATTCACTAAAATCATTGGCAAGACTTTACGAGCTATAATTCGCAGTTTACACATTGGACTTTGGGATCTTTACAATTGACTCTTCTTTCTCCCAAATAACATACCCTATGTCTCACAAGTAACGATCTATCTTCTGCCGAAAGGGTCTCAAAACCACACCATCTATGTCTATGATCTTCTAACATTTTCTACTGTTTTCGACTTAGCAATGTAACAAGTTTGTTTCCCTTGTGCTCGCTCATCTACTAAAACTTGAGCAATTACGAACAACTCTCGATAATCTCAATAAACTTTCTCACAAATCAAGCATTTCTCTTCTATTTCTCTTGCAAAACAGGGTTCACATTTGAATAACCTAGATATTCAAAAGATGTCGTAAAACACACAACTCACAAATTAACCCATAATTTTCAAGGGAGCAAGCCCTAGTTATAATCACAAGCTACGTATTCAAAAGATGGCGAATAAGAGCATCTCCATTGTTAGACTACAATCCTTATCTTTCGAGTTGCCACCTACACTGACACTAAACGGTATGCAATGGTCGATAACCATTGGAGATGCTCTAACACACCAAACAAACAAACAAACAAACAAAAGCTACGACAAACTCAGAACACATGGATTAAACAATAAAACTAGTCGATTCGACTTCGTTGTCGATAATTATTAGGTCAAATAGAAAATATGACACAATTATGAAAAGTATAGGTGTACCAGAAATTGAAACCAATCATAAACAATAAAATACAATAGCAAGTGAACAAAAAGAGAGAGAGAGAGAGAGAGAAAGATACTTGGAATTGGAGACATCGGTGAAGAGTGAGAGAGTGAGTGTGTGAGCAGAGTCAATTTGGAACACCTTCATCTCCTCAATTGATACCGAGTTTGGGGCCAAATTATGAATTAGTAGCTTCAAATTAAAAATTAATAAAGCGATTTTGTTTGGGGAAGAGAATATTAGGAGTACCGGGGCGACGAGAAGAGACAGTGTGGGCAGTGAATGTGACGAATGAGTAGGGAAAAACGAGCGGATTTGAGCGGGCGGGTTCGGGATCGGCTCGAAAGTTTTAGCTCGAGCTTGACGAGCCTAGAAAACCCGAGGAGTTTGTACTCGGCTAGTCTGCTTGGTCTAATTTCTTATTCCATCTTGAATTAAGGGTTTGTTTGGCTTCGACTTTTGTTTTTAAGTTTTGAGTTTATACAATATATAAAAGTGAGCTAAGATTTGATTCCCTGTTAAGTTGTTATACGTAGGTGTCTGGTTTCGTGTTTGACAGATGTTCGGATTTTCTTCCAATCTCAACTTAAAATTCGGTTTCATTAAATCGTCCATACTGGATACGTGTTATTTATCAATTTATGAGAATATATATTTTGAAGTCAAAGCATAATATTTTAATTATTTTTACTGAACAACTTTGAACTAACATTTAAGAATTATCAAATTTCACTAGATAAGGAACTACTAGTAGAAACTAGAAAGGGAGGGACGAGTGTTAGAATTTGAGGTCATTTTAGTAATTTAGGCAGAGGTACTATCCTCTTTCCCTCGTCGGTTGTTCCGTAGATGTTCAAGACAAATGTTAAAAGCCTATTACTTGCCTTGCTTAGCCAAAGACCATCCCTTACATATATGTTTAGCAATCCCTGTAAATTATGATGAAGCCATCTTGTACGACTATTGTCGACTAGCATGTTAAAGTAATCGCAATTTCCAAGCAGCCATTCCTGACTCCAGACCGTCTTACGACTGAAGAATGGGAACTTGATAAGGAACTTACTAGTAGAAACTAGAAAGGGGGTATCCCTCTTCGCCTCGTCGATTGTTCCGGATGTTCAAAACAAATGTTAAAAACCTATTACATTCCTCCTTTAGGCAAAGACCATCCCTCACATCATGTTTAGCAACCTCTGTGAATTGTGGTGAAGCCATCTTATTCGACTATTGTCGATTTGTTTAAAGTAATCGCAATTCTGAAGTAGCCATGTCCTGACTCCTGATCAACTTACTATTAGAAAGTGGGGTTTCGGGAGTTACCCATTTTATGAAGATGAAGCAAAACTCAAGGGTTCGTAAAATGAAGATATGCCATGCGCACACCTATTGCGCAATTCCTAAATTCATGAATTTATGTACAGAATATACAGAGGAGAAATGTTGGTGAAAGAGAGAGAATATACTCCATAATATTTACATCACCAACTGGCAACACATCTCAAATTTCTCCAGTTCTCGATATAGAACAGAACGATATTGATCAGCTTCTCCAATGTCCTCTTATCTCCTTAGAATTTGATTCACATAGTTCTTGCTAGTTCTGCAGTAACCCTGAAAATTAGAGAAATCGTAATGAGTAGTAATTGAAGGTAGCATTTCTCGAAAAAGTAACTTGACGAGTTGAACTGTGATGACTAGTCGAAAAAAGAAAGAACAAATCATAAAAGAAAATATGCATAACCTTAAAGAACATTACAGATCTCACCTTCAGAAAAAGGAAATATTGCCCCAAGCATGTCATCTTCTACCTCATTCAAGTCATCCTTTCTTGACAAGCTGCAAGCATTACCGGTACCTTCATCAGAGCAAGCAAACAGACCCCCTAGCATGTCATCTCCGTCCTCATTGTCCTCATTCAAGTGATCAGTCTTACAGAAACTGTAGGCATCATTTCTACGTTCTTCCACAGGAACTTCAGTCCGAAGCTGGGGCTCTTCATCAAAGTCAAGTCTGCTTACAGGTGCATTTCTCGCAACCTCAGTATCCTTTTGGCAAGCAGCTTCTTCAGAAAAAGGAAATATTACCCCAAGCATGTCATCTTCTTCAGAAAAAGGAAATATTGCCCCAAGCATGTCATCTTCTACCTCATTCAAGTCATCTTTTCTTGACAAGCTGCAAGCATTACCGGTACCTTCATCAGAGCAAGCAAACAGATCCCCTAGCATGTCATCTCCGTCCTCATTGTCCTCATTCAAGTGATCAGTCTTACAGAAACTGTAGGCGCCATTTCTACATTCTTCCACAGGAACTTCAGTCCGAAGCTGGGGCTCTTCATCAAAGTCAAGTCTGCTTACAGGTGCATTTCTCGCAACCTCAGCATCCTTTTGGCAAACAGCTTGTTCAAATGCCCCTGTAACTTTTCCCAGCAAATCACACGGGCCAGCAAGCAAGTTCGCTTTCTCTACTTCATTTAGATTACCACTGTTGGAGCTGTCACTGCTGCTGAGTAGTGAGATACTAGTGGCCTCTGTCGAGTTATATTCCCTAGCTTGCTCCATTCTATTCATGCCATCCTCAGGTTGGATACCAAAATTCGTGAATGCATCTTCAACTTGCTGAATACAATGGTCTCCCATAGAACTTGTTCTACTGACGACTGCGTCAGCAGCTTCAGTTACACTTTGCTCCCTAGCAGACTCTGATGTTATGCCAATATCTTTCGATGAAGCCAACATACCTCCAAGCACGTCCTGCTTTTGATTAAAATTATTCAATACAGAGGAGCTGCTGCAGCTTCTGATAACTTTTGCAGTAGAAGCAGTCTCAGATACCCTTTGATCTCCAGCGGATTCCACTGTTGTGTGACAAATTCCGGAAGTAGGAAACAGATAATCATATTCTTCCTTATTTGAGATAACTTTCAGATAACTGGTGCTGCAGCTTGTAGCAGCACTATTTATGCACCTGGTTGTTTCTCTATCCCGAGCTGACTCCATCACACTGAAATCCCACATGGGCAACCTACTGTTCATCTTGTCTTCGTCACTCATGTCACCTTCCTCAGAGCTAGGGTTGATGCTGGCAGCTGCCCCACTCGTGGCCATAGTTTTACCTCTGCCTTCAGCTTTATTTGTGCTCTCGCAATCTTCTTCATTCGGTGAAAGCAGAGAGCAGAGAAAGCCTTCATCTATATTCTGTTTCCTCGAGTTCATGCTTTTATCACTGATACTATAGTTTGCAACCTCAATTGAGTCTAGGTCCGCAACTTGCTCAAATGTCTTGGTGAGCGTATTATCAATCAGCATCCCTTTGATTACAGTATCACGAACCTGGGATGAAGTACTTCCATTACCAAACGAATCATCGGCTCCACCTTTCTGATCATGAAAACTTGAAGGCATTTGATGGCTAATTACTTCAACAGACACTGACTGGAGATTTGAAGCAGGGATATTGGCTTCAACAGAACTGACAACAACAGCAGAATTCTCTCTTGAAAAGTCAGAAGGCGTAATGTTTAAAGCCCCAATCTTACTTTTCAATACAGAAAGCTCATCCACAGCATTTCCAGTCTTTTCTACATAACTACCATTTGCATTATGATGATAGGGCAAGTAAGCCTGGTCAGAATTCAAGTGATCCAGGTCAAGCAGATGATCTATACGTCTGGATGATCCTGGGGTCAAAAGATTAAGGTCACAATCTCCTAATCTCAATAAAAATTGCTAAATGACTTGAGATATTTTAAGTGCAGAGATTGCCAAAATGGGCACTAAAAGAAGCATTACATTACTACATGCAAATCATATGAAAGAGGTTCTTTGTCCAAAAAAAAAAAATGAAGAAAGGAGGTTGCCGGCTACCTCTGGCACTTACGTGAAATATTCATATACGATTAGCCACAGAATATAGGATATTACAGCAACTTGCATAATGCACATATTACATCCTGATAACCGTCGTTATTATGCCACATCATCATGATTAAAAGCATTTTACAGTGGATATGCCATCACATACTGCCTGGTTAAGAAGCTTATTTATCAGATCATCAGATATCATATCAGTGACTTAAAATCTATCATTTCAAAAAAGCAATCGAATAGATGATGCCTTGACCAGATGGTCCTTCCCAGTAGAAAAATAGAGGTAATTGAAATGGAAGTACTTATTAGATCACGATGTGGCTAAAGAAGTAAATGTGCCCCACAGCCTCAGAAGATGCACTTAAGATGCCGGGATACTACTTTATGATAAGTAAGAATCACTTTACAAATCCAGTGAATCGACTTTCTACACAGAAAATGCCAACTAGATCTGCACTAATATATTTGCACAATTCATTCTACTTACAATACATAAGTAAATCTCACACTTCTGCACCTGCACCATTTATTCCTCAAAACCAATTTACAAATAACATCTCAAAAAAGCTCACCTCCATCAGAGCTCTCTGTGGAACTCAAGGATGCAGGTTTTGAGTGGCAAATAACAGTCTCTTCATTGCTTTCGTCTCTGGTATGAGGACGGTCCAAACTGAAAGACAATGTGTGTCTTGCAAGGGATACACCTCTGCATGAAACACCTCATTGTTTAACAACATAGTCTACATCATTTATAATCCCAATGATAAAGAGAATAGGAAGATACAAGCAACATTCATTAAGCATATGTGCATCAGCCTTTTTTTTCCCCCTTTTTGGTACGGGGGTGGGGATATGAGGATTCCAACCCGGGACAACCCCAGGGTAGGTTGATTTTCTAACCACTAGAACAACCTTGATCCTCATCAGCTCTTACAGATATGAAGGCAAGATGCCGTCAAACAAGAATTGACATAATACAATCCAGTTAATAAAACAACCGAGTTCATCCAACTATACTGAATGCACAAAATACTCATTAAGCGATAAAATTACAGTTCTTGAAGTAAAATGCTGAGAAACTTCTTTGTTAACCTATCATTCAAGACACCATAGAACAATGAAGGACTACTTTTTCAAACGTAGGTACTTCGAAACAGTTTCGTTGGTGTAAAAAAGTTAAATTATGATACAATTTGCCGAATTTTCTACTTTTTTTACACTTTGGGTGATATAATCAAGCAAGAGTACATTCAAATGGAATTGATCATGTGACCAAAGCTCTACTGACATACAGGCCAACACCCAAAATCTCAAACGTCCGAAGCCACATGCTACTAACCAAAGCCCATATAACCTGCCAAACCTTCTCCCTCATCCATTCCGGCTTCTTTCTGAGTTAACACCAGTTTTCTTCAGAATTTTTTCAGAAAACCTAGACTAATCATTTTGGTGCTTTCATACCCAGTTGGAATCTCTTGCATTAAATAGGAATGTTACCATAAGTTCATAAGAATAAGTCTTGCGGTTATCATTCATAACAGGGCTAAAATAAGTGTCTGCATAAGAATTTGCTAATTCCTAAAGGTTTCTGCAAATCACTTGCTAATTCCTAAAGGTAACTACAAATTCGAAAATTCAAACATGCTGAGTCTTAAAAACTCTCAATGCTTCAGTATCAAGTCATGATACTGACCTTGCTAAAAAAAGTCATGGTACCGACACCAAAACAAGTGCAGAGAAAATGAAACAGAGTGCTGTTAAATTATTCAGTTACACAATACACATAACCAAATATATATGTGAGCCTAATATGTTCATCACCTGTCATGCAAAGCTGATTTCATACTATGGAAATGGTCGAAAACAGGAAGCAAATCTTTACGTCTTATTTCGACCTCAGAAACAGGAAGTTTCTCAATCTCATATTCCCCATTTGCATAATCTGCATATCGTGATGAACCAATCACACGGAAAGAAATCTGCAAAAAGGACAGGGGAGGAATCACAACCAAAAGATAGCAGTGTGTATACAGTGTTCTCTGGTACCTATTCTTATATGTGGTAGTTCATTTTATCTTCTAAAATATCCACATGGTTGTCGAGATAGCAATTTAAAAATTAGACGAACCACACACAAACAAAACAATTGAACAAAAGCGCGTGAGACAATCCAACGAAAAGACAAGGTGAGGATTGAAGTTCCAGTGGTGAATCAAAGTTTAAGATAAACTCACCCTAAAACCTTAAAATCTCACACATCCTACCCCAAGATAGTTGTAACAAAAACTTGCCCAAAAAACCATGCTAGATGCAAAGATCACAAAATGGCCTTTTGAGCTACCAAGAACAAAGAATAGGTCAGCGATCATCGAACCCAAAAAAATCATAATTGCAATAACAATCAATTCCATTTTGCACTTTCATGGGAAACAGTGAATTAAGCCTGGTGGACACAGTATAAATACGAAGTCCTGAAGATAAAACAAAACAAACAACGTTTACATGAGAACATCCACACGCTCCTATATTTCAGAATCAAAAAGATATATACAGGAAAGTTTGTGTAATCATAGTTTCAGAATCTATTTTGTTGTGGGCCTTCAAAAAATAATCTCAAATATGAGCTGTCTGGTACAGTGATTCAAAAAAACAAAACTGCATTTTCACCTTGTTCAAAAGGAAGCCCATAGTTACAGGATACTAGAATGATATCTTTTGAATGGAACTAGTAATAGAATACAGCACTTTCTACGAACAATAATTTGAACCACATTACGCTTTGAAAATTGGGAATGTTAGTTTAGTAATCACGTTGTTCCATAGACCCAATCCAGGAATCCACCTTTCCAAGTTTAAAAAATATTTAAGTGATCACCTAATCTTTATGGCAAATTCCATAAGTTCGAATCTTTTACAGGAGAAAGAAGTCAAATTTCAGAGCCTTAGGCATATCATTAGCAAGACAATGGTGTACCTTTGTTTTCTGCCACTCAGGATATCTCATGCTGCTGTATTGTACTTCAGCATTGGATATATACCAGCGTGAGCTATCACTTGACGAATTCATCATCTTTGACCCATTTCTCACAACCATAGAGTTAGCCTCTGATAAATCTTGTGTATAGGCACCTAACATTGGATTTTCATAAGGACCACTAGCTTGTTGATCGTGTAAGAGAGTTTCAGATATAGGATCCTCCCGCTCAGACCAATTAGATCTTCTGCATACATCCCACCATTTAACTGGATTCATACTAATGCTTGGCTCTCCATCTTGAGATATCATTAAAGTGCCAGAGTGAGAACTTGAATTATCATCGCCCTCCACCCTGAATGAGGGTTGTATTTCATGTTGAACCACATGACCAGATGGAGTATAAACCATTAAATGCTCCAAGCACCTGACATTCGTTTGTACTCGCGAAGAGTCACTTAGTAGAGAGTTGTGAAATACGGCAGCAAGAGCACCGGCAGGCACTGAAGCTTTACCCGACAAAGAAACAGCTGCACCGCTCACTGTATTTAACAAGCCCAATTTGTTGTCTTTGATACGGGTAACCACATTAAGTGTGACAGGGTCCGGGGGTAGGAATGACTGCTGATTCATGGTGCACATAGAAGAAGACCACCAAGGCAATGTGAGAACCGGGGCAATGGAGCCCTCCCCACTGTCACCATTAAGATTCTGAAAGCCAACATTACCACCAAAAGGAGATAAAACAAATACGTGGCAAGTTCCCTTAGACGAAATAACAGCAATCCATTGGCTGTAGCGACTAAAGCAAATGTCTTGTATAACCTGCGAGAAGGACATATAAAGGGAAAGGGGGCAAATTAAACACAGTACTTTGTTAAAAGCTCGATAAAGGTAATGTAATAAATAATACTAACAGCAGCACTTATGCCCCGGCGGAACTTGTACAGATGCACAGAAGAAGAGCTCCAGTTGTAGCTTTGGGAGGCTGAGCCACTTATATTACGGCATGGCATGATACGGAAAACATTGATAGAATTACCATATACAGATGCAGTGACCAGCAAAGTCCCACTAGGATCGAAGCATAGAGCAGATATTGGGGTGCTATGAGCTCGAAACTGACAAATCATTGCTTTTGATATCAAATCCTTTACCACAACCTGTCCATAAAAAAAAGATGGATATTGAAAGAAACGACTAAATCAGTGTTCTACTTTATGTTGAAGTAATTAATGTTGGTTCGAGGTGGTGACGGGGACTGGAGAAAAAAATATGATGTATTACTTTAACTTGTGAATTGTGACCCTCTAAAAAGTTTTTGAAATCCCTCCAGAGAAAGTACAACGAATACATGGTACGCAATAGATAATTGATTTCACCAAATAAGTAATAAAAATGAGAACATAAGCTGGACCACGTCTGAGGAGTTTAAGACATCATATAATGAGAAAATTTGCAGCAAATTTCACATATCGTTATAGGAAAAGACAACATAAGTTTTTAAAAGGAACTCATGGTCATTATTATACAAGAAGTGGCATCTTACCACACCAGCATTATCGATTTCAGTACTAGCAGATCCAGTGGTTCTTGAACCAGAGGTCTGAGAAGAGTTAGAACCATCAGGAAGCAGCTCATGGCAGTATTTAGACAAGGTCTTGTAACCCTTATCACCAAGAGTGACGATTCCAGCAGCCAAGTGTTTACCAGATTCCAAAGCATAATGAGCTACAATACCCCCACTGGAAGGAGATGTGGATAGACTAGCACCAGCAGAAGGACTGAGGGTCTGCGGACTCAAACGGCCCTTATTCACCACTAATGCATCATTTGAGGCATACGCTAGCCACCTTGGACCCACAGCCATTGGACCACAGCCAATATTGACCCCAACCTTTTCATGTCCCATCACCTGGGGAATAGGGTAGGTGAGAACACTGAATTTTTGCTCCAAGGTCAGGGCATCATAGCAGACAATCTGTGTAGAACAAATTTTACAAACATATATGTCAGTAAAAGAATTCAGACAATGACAAGTGGCTCTGCTGCATACTTAAGATTAACAATCAAGATATATGAAGCCCCACAAGTTGAGAGCCACTGAAAACTTCATATCCATATTGATAACAGTTCCAGTAAGCTTAAAGAATCATGGAAGAATATTAGATAAAAATATAGCACAATAAAGCAGGCTTACCTGTTTTGCGAGACCCACTGCAACAGTACGAGAACTGCATCTGACCATACAGACATTAGACCCGAATGTCAAAACACGCACATAAGAAAGAGACCTCAGAGAATAGAAGTGAACAGCCCTCAGGCAGGTATAATCATCAGCTTCAGAGGCAACATGCTTTTCTTTTTCTAAATCACAAAAGTGACCTTGGCTGTGAACGTGCGCGCAGCCCTTGCTTACATTGCTACAGCCAACAACCAACAATAGTGGATGTGACTTCAGAAATCCTTCTTGATCATCGGTTCTTAACGGAATGGGTAGCATCTGTAAAAAAGTAACTGGACCACCATCACGTCTTGATACAAGTTCACTAAATTTTGAGGCGTCATCAACATCAATAACTTGGAACCCATTCTGATATCCAAGCAAGAGAACATGTCTACTAACAGAAGAACTAAGCTCTACTTTGTCGAAGCCAGCCCAAGTGACCTGTGAAACATAAGAAAGAGAGTATTACACTCTAGATCCCCGAGGGAAAAAGAGAAGAGTAAAATGAAGGAAGCACCCCTTCTTAAAATATAGATAAAAATCACATTTACCATCCAATATCATCCCCCTAGATCCCAAGTGCCTCTACAAGGCTCAAGCTACACTTGAGGAGGGGGGGGGGGATTGGGATTGCAACTCAAACGTTGCAAAGCTCTTCCCAATAACAAGGACGGAAATTCCAGTTGGCTGACCCTCTACGAGAAACTACTACTACGCGAAAAAAGAAGAGTACTGGGTTATAGGATCCAGGTTGTTAGAGTCCATTATGGAGTACATCCCAAAGCCGAAAGAACAACGAGGCCTTCGCTAACATAAAATAAAAGAGAAGGGGCAGAATTGATGCAGGAGCAGAAATGCCTCAAGAGATCACGTTGGAAGAGGAAACTACAAGCAACAGCCTTACCTTATTTGGTTTTGCTCTCCAACCTAATGAAGTGAATTTGGTAACTTGGATTTCAGAATGAAAGTGAA